>JASDQU010104532.1:135364-146937 GCA_032191745.1 Picea mariana
TGTGCCCTCCATACTTACAACTTTCCATCTTTATTCCTTCCATATCCCCTATCCTTGTTTGGGCATTGGGATTGACTAGACTAGGAAGGGTTGTACCTTACCTTGTGGGAAGAAGGGGCTAAAGGCCCAGAGGGTAAAATTAGCTAGAAAGAGTTAAAATCCAATGTTGAAACCTTCGATATGCTTCACCCAGGGATCCCCAAGAAAGTAATGAAAATCTTCTCAGTAAGAAAAGGGGATGTGTATGATAACATAAACACTCAAGGTACTAGTTGATGGATAGAAGGTCTCATCACAGTCTGACCTATTATGACCATGGGCATTTAGCGATATGACACTTCCACCTAACTGGTCACCAAGCTAGGGTAGTGGCTCTTGGTGGCATAGCCAAGATAAAGGGGGTCTCATCATGAGCCAACCTTCTCATTTCCATGAAATGTTCGTGGATAATGTTGTCACCTCTGGTCATCAAGCCAGGGCAATGGCCCTCAACTTTTTCCTTGAAGCATAAGATCAAAAGATCAAAAGATCAAAAGATCAAAAGAAATAAAGCTAAGAATAAAAGGCAATGAATGTGATAGGAAACAATTACATTCATGACAAGATGCAACACACCCTCTACAAATGCACCCACAAGTAAGACTTTACATTTCCATATTATCACATGCACCCCATGCCCAAATATTTACCCCATGCCACCTCATACACTTACATGACTTGGACTAGACTCCACCTGGGAAATACCCCAAACGTAAGAGAGGTTAGCTCAATAAGAGGCCCCGAGACCCTCTCCAAACCTAACTTGTCAAATTGCATAATGTCTTTGAGCATTTGTTTGGGGTTAAGGGGGGTTTGATGCACATGTTTGGGTAATTTAATTATTGGATGTGATTTACATGCTATGATCCCTATGAATTATGAAGCCCTGGAGGGCATACTTGTTGTTGTTGCAAGACCTTTCTTGGTGGACAAGTGCACATGAGAGAATAATTAGATCAGATCTTCATAGGGCTCAAATCCCACCGATGGATGCTGAGACCCCAACTAAGGGGCATGACATGGATTGAAAACTTGCACCGGGAGAAAGAAGGACGTTGCCTTTGGAGGCACCTTGGCAGACCTAGACCTATGGGATCTTGATCCTCCCACATGGATGTTATCCCTTGAGGGCCTCGAACATCATCATGGATACCCTAGATTCCATCCATAAATTGTCTTGTCATCTTCAACGACATCTATGAGGCATTGGCACATGTGGGCAGGGCTTCAGGCCTTTGGAGGCCCAACGTTTCACCTTCCCTACCCAATGTTTCATACTTGGGGCTCAACATCACCCTAGAGGGGAATGACGCCACCCCTGGAGTGATTCTTAGATGCAAATTAATTTTATTTTGTCCAGATTTAATTTGTGTAAAAAACTGGCCAGGTTGGCCCAATAATTATGAACTGAAATTAATTTTAGGTTAATTTTTGTATAAATAAGAATAAAGTGGCATTCATTTTTATCATAAATTGTCCTTGGAGACAAGAGGTCTGAAATTTGTGCCCTATTAGGGTTATTGGGTGAAATTTTGAGGCGCCACTCTTGTTTAAGGCTCATCTTTGCAACTTGGATCAATTTTTGAAGTTTTATGGTGATCTTGCATGGTATTCTCATGATTATTCTTGGTGCAAGTAAGTGAAATCTGCATTTTGTCATCTATTGAATGGTTTATTGTATGGATTCATTTGCTCATACAAGATTATGAAATTGCATGGTGTATTTAATGCTTGAAGTAAGAAACTTAAGTTGCTACTTTCTTACTTTTTATTTGCCAAGCTTTTCACCAAATTGATCTAGTAACTAGTGAAACCCTAGAGCCCTAAATTGATAACACTCTAAGGGTTTTCATTTGGTTATTGCTGCATAATTTCTACTCCATAAAAAGTCTAAGGATAGCAAGGCGCTAGGGCCTAGAAGTTCCTACACCCTAACACTTTGTCTCTTGAGGTCAAAATCTAGGAGGACTTAAGTTACTACTTCTCCTAGACCTTTTCCCTCTTAGACTTTTGTGTATCATCATTAATTTGCAGCTTTAGAAGGATCTACCCACATTGAATCCATTTACCCCAAAAAGGCACTAGTCTTCAACCCTTGTCTCTTGACAAGAATCATCAAACTTCAAACTCAATCTCTCTACCTAATACCCTACTAACCTAAACTAACTTGCTAACCTAGTCTAGGAATACTAACCACTAAGTTGTTGTTGTTATAATCACTGCTACAACCATCATTTTGCAGCCTATCCAAACTTGTTTGACCACTTAAATCAATCCATAAATTTTATAAGGAAATGTACAGTCAACCAAGACTAAAGTGTGCATCAAATTGCCTTTCTAAATACTTTTCTGAATATTTTACTACTGGTGTCATTACTTTATTTTGTTGTTGCTACAATTATCATTGGAAACCTGTTAGAGTTTATTTTCTGATTGGCATATATCTAGAAATTGTATGAGACAAGTGTTATCATTTCAAGACTTCATTTTCTAGATGTTATTACATTTGTCATTAATTAATTATCGTTGCTATATATTTATCACTTGCTTCATACATTGATTGGTAGAAGTCATCTATATAAACTTGAAGTCTTGTTGAAGCATTCATCATAACTTGTTGTTGCCATAAATTTTGTTTTTGTATTGGTAAGGGGAATGTACACTTTATTCTCCTTTGCTTCATCCAACAAGACATAAGTCTATTTTGAGTGACCTAGAGAGAGGGGTGATTAGCCTTACCTTTTCCCTTTTCTCAAACCCCCTAGGTCTTGGGACGTCTCCCTTGGAGTGGATTTATCCTTCTCCTAAAGAGAAAGAGGTACCCTATTGGGGTGATAGTGATAGGACTACCTCTGTGTTAAGTTAATATAAGCCTACTTGCCTTTAGGCTTTGGGAAAATATAGATTGCACGATAACAATTCCAATACTAATTTATTTATGCTAGGAAAAACACCAAAGAAATAAATAAAAAAACACCAATTATTGTGTAAGAATATTATGAAGATCCACCAACATGACATTAGTGAATAATGTTGATAAAAATTTGGGGTTTATGCATCTATCATGTAAGTATGACCACCATAGATCAATTCCCTTCAATGAATAAGTATGCTGAATGACAAGATGTAGGGGAGGTCATTTGTGGGGCTATTTAAAGATATCATTAATTTTAGTTCAATATAGTTTTTGGGTGTGCACTTAAATTTAGAAAGGAAAATTTGGGATTTAGATAAGAGTTATTTTTATGTTTTGATGACTTTTATTCAATGTTACCATTATCACAAATCCAAACTACAATTAATGCTAATTGGATAAGATGTGATCTTGGATAACTTCAATTCTATGATTTGACCTACACATGATTGTTAGAAATGAATTTGAGTATACCTTTTAACGTGTCGACCTTTCTTAGTGGAGAGTCATCTATGGGGAATTGTAACCATCCAAATATGAGCATAAGGATATAACATTGTATTCACTAATCACTAAATGATTTTTTTCTCATTCATAAACATGATGGCATATATTCTTGTTATTTGACAATATTTATTCTTGTTATTTGGTCCAAGCCAACAATTCCATCAAGGGAGTATTGTGATTTGATGGGGCAATAAGTACAATGTCAACTTTGGTGGTAATGCAAGAATTGTCTCGACATATCAATTTCAATGATCTTCTATGCATACAATTGGGTGAGTGCAAATTTTAATTTTGGCGATCGACAGTCCAACAGTTCCATCAAGGAAGTATTGAAATTTGGTAGGTCATTAAGTATAATGCTGACATTTGGTGAGGAAGTAAGAACACTCCCAACTTTTCAATTTCAACAATGTTCCATGCAAAAAATTGAGTGAATGTGAATTTCAATTTCAATGACCAATGAGCCAACGATTCTATTAGGGAAGCATTGGAAATTGATGGGTCATTAAGGATAGTGTTAATGTTAGGTCAGAATGCAAGAACACTCTCGACTCGACAAAATAGGGAAAATGTGAACTTCAATTTCGACGATGGAAAATAAAACAATTCCATCAGTGAAGTATTGAAAATTTCTGGTTTGTTAAGGACATCATTGACATTTGGTGAGAACACAAGAATGGTCTAGACTTGGTAATTTCAACAATGTTCCATGCATAAAATTGAGCGAACAATAATTTCAATTTCAACGATCGACAAGCCAACAATTTTGTCAGGGAAGTATTTAGATTTAATAGGTCATTAAGGAATATGTCGACATTTTGTGAGAATGCAAGAATGGTCCTAACTTGAAAATTTCAACAATCTTCCTTGCATGAAATAGGTCAAACACTAATTTCAATTTCGATGACATATAAGCCAATAATTCCATCAGGGAAGTATTGAAATTTGATGGGTTTTTAAGGGTAGCATTGAGATTTGGTGAGAACTCAAGAAATCTCCCAACTAGATAATTTCAATAATGTTCCTTGCAGAAAATTGTGCGAACATGAGTTCTTATTTTTAAAATCAACAAGCCAATAATTCCATTAGGGAAGTACTGGAATTTGATGGGTCATTAAAGAAAATGTTGATGTTTGATGAGAATGCAAGTATGGTCTCGATTTGACAATTTCAATAATCTTCCTTGCATAAAATAGGTTCGACATGAATTTCAATTTTGATGAATGACAAGCCAACAATTTCATCAGGGAAGTGTTGAATTTGACTGCTTGTTAAGGATAACCTTGACATTTAGTGAGAATGAAAGAACAATCCCTACTCAACAATTTCAACATTTGTTCCTTTTATAAAATTGAGAGAATGCAAATTTCAATTTTGGCCATCGACGAACAAGTATTTCCATGATAAACAAGTACATACTAGCTAGGGTCGGATCGTTCCTCTGTGAAAAGGGTTAACAAAATGCTATTCTAGAAGGAAAAAATGTAGCTACCCATGAACGATGGCCTCCTAGTGGGTTTGTGCGTCGAGTGGAACTATGTAGAGTAACAAAGAGAATTCATTAGGTAGAGAAGAAATTGTGATACTATTTCCTTCCTTTCCTGATGCGGCCAAGCCCTAACTAGAAACATAAGTAAATAGAAAGAGATAGGTCGACCAATACTAAGATAGGATCATACTAATAGTAGAGAGGATAAATCCTAAATCAGAGGCTCTATATAAGTGCTAAGAGTTAGTTATTTTTCTTCTTATTTAAGAACTTACTATGGAGTTTCCATGAACATTGTGGCTTGTAAGGTTGCTACATGGTATTCTACTTCCTATGTTCTACTCCAATATTCCACTCCCTTGCTTTTCTCAACTATGAAATAATAATCAATATAATAAGAATGGAACCCCTTCCTTTCTTTTCATGACAACCTAATATTTAACAATGTCTTGAGAGTCATCTAGGGTTGGGGTTAGGGTTTTTTCATGTCTCAACTCTTGAGTAGGGTTAGGGTTTTGGACCTTCTATAATCTTCTTGAAAGTATACACGTGACTAGCTCCACATGAGTGAGTAATGGACATTGATGTGGCATCCACTGGGCACTGTGGTGGTGAACATGACATGTGAACATGTGGAAGGTATAACTTTCTTATACAAACCTCAATTGAGGCGATCTTTACATTGTTGGAAAGCTCTCAATGTGTATAACAATATTGAGAGGCTATGAACTCTGTTTTCAAAATTTTAACCTCACAAAATTCCATTTGATGCCTCGAATGAGATCTGGATGTTTTTGGATTGCAAATCACCAAAATAAGTTATACCTATAAAATGGGCCCTACAAGACAATAAATCCAATTTTCCCAGCTAGAGAGTAACAAAATAGATGAAAAACTATATAATGATCCATTTTGGATAAAGAACCCCTTTTGTATCCCAACTACTGCAACATGCCCACATCAATGGAAACACAACAACCCTCATTCTATCCCAATTAGTTCAAAACCCATACATCATTGACACACTTGCAAATCACTATGAGGTTAACAATGCCATCAACAAATCAAATGAGTTGTCTAAAAAAGTGAAGGAAATGGAAACTCAATTTTGTGGCAAAGGAGCATCATTGACAAAATGTGATGAGGGTCACCCTATATATTTTGAAAAGAGTAATCCCAACAATAAAATTCAAACAATCTCAAGCATCATAACCATTTCTCAAAATCAATTTTGACCAACAAGTCCATTCAAAGAATCACACCCCCTTCTTTCTCTAGTTGCAAGATATGTAGAATTTTGGGCACATTTAATATTGATTCATAGAGTTTAACCATGAATGGTATTAGAAACACTACTTTAATTATTGAAGAATATTTTCATCACATTTATTGTAAGCTTATGATTGATCACTAGATATACGTAAACCATCCACTTCAACATGATTTGTTTTTTGTGACTATAGAAATGGAAATGGTTTATATTGAAAGAATGGAAAATTGTTTGTGTTGGGATTTAGATAACAATTATTTCTATGTTTTGATGACTTTTATTCAGTGTTACCATTATCACAAATACGAACTACAATTAATGCCAATTGGATAAGAGGTGAGCTTGGACAACTTCAATTCTATGATTTGACCTACACATGATTCTTAGAAATGAATTTGAGTATACCTTTTAATGTGTCAACCTTTCTTAGTGGAGATTCATCTATGGGGAATTGCAACCATCCAAATACGAGCATAAGGATATAACACTATATTCGCTAATCACTAAATGATTTTTTTTTCATTCATAAACATGATGGTATATATTCTTGTTATTTGACAATATTTATTCTTGTAATTTGGTCCAAGCCAACAATTCCATCAAGGGAGTATTGAAATTTGATAGGGCATTAAGTACAATGTCAACTTTTGTGGTAATGCAAGAATTGTCTTGACATATCAATTCCAATGATCCTCTATGCAGAAAATTGGGTGAGTGAATTTTAATTTTGGGGATCGACAATCCAAGAGTTCCATTAGGGAAGTATTGAAATTTGGTAGGTCATTAAGTATAATGCTGACATTTGGTGAGGAAGTAAGAACACTCCCAACTTGGAAATTTCAACAATGTTCCATACAAAAAATTGAGCAAATGTGAATTTTTATTTTAATGATTAATGAGCTGACAATTCTATCAGGGAAGCATTGGAAATTGATGGGTCATTAAGGATAGTGTCAATGTTAGGCGAGGATACAAGAACACTCTCGACTCAAAAATTCAAACAATCTTCCTATAGAAAATGGGGCAAACATGAATTTCAATTTCGGTGATTGATTAGACGAAAATTCCATCAGGGAAGTATTGAAATTTGATAGGTTGTTAAGGACAACATCACCATTTGGTGAGAATGCAAGAATGGTCCTGACTCGACTATTTCAACAATTTTCCTTGCAAAAAGTGGGGTGAATATGAATTTCAATTTTTGCAATTGACAAGTCAACAATTCCATCAAGGAAGTATCGAGAATTCAATGGGTCATTAAGTACAACATCGACATTTGGTGAGAACATAAGAATGGTTCCAACTCGACAATTTCAACAATCTTTAGTGTAGAAAATTGAGAGAACTTGAATTCCAAGTTTGGTGATCAACAAGCCAACAATTCCAAGAGGGAAGTATTGAAATTTGGAGGGTCATTAAGTACATTGTCAACATTTGGTGTGAATGCAAGAATGGTCTCGACTTAGTAATTTCAACAATGTTTTGTGTATAAAATTTTGTGAATGTAAATTTTAGTATTAATGATTAACAAACCAACAATTTCATCTATGAAGTATTCAAATTTGACCGGTTATTAAGGACAACACCAACATTTCATAAGAAGGAAAGAATGGCCATGACTGGGCAATTTCAACAATCTTCCTTATAGAAAATGGGGCAAATGTGAACTTCAATTTCAACGATGGAAAAGAAAACAATTCCATCAGGGAAGTATTGAAATTTTATGGTTTGTTAAGGACATCATCAACATTTGGTGAGAACACAAGAATGGTCTAGACTTGGTAATTTCAACAATGTTCCATGCATAACATTGAGCGAACGAGAATTTGAATTTCGACAATCGACAAGACAACAATTATGTGAGGGAAGTATTCATATTTAATGGATCATTAAGGACAACGCAAACATTTGGTGAGAATGCAAGAGTTCTCCTGACCTCACAATTTCAACAATCTTCCTTGCATGAAATAGGTCAAACACGAATTTCAATTTCAACGATAGACAAGCCAATAATTCCATCAAGGAAGTATTGAAATTTGATGGGTTGTTAAGGGTAACATCGACATTTGGTGAGAACTCAAGAAATCTCCCAAATCGATAATTTCAACAATGTTCCTTGTAGAAAATTGTGTGAACACGAGTTTTGATTTCGAAAATAAACAATCCAATACTTATGTTAGGGAAGTACTAGAATTTGATGGGTCGTTAAAGACAACATCGATGTTTGATGAGAATGCAAGAACGATATCGATTTGACAATTTCAACAATATTCTTTGCATAAAATAGGTTCAACATGAATTTCAATTTTGATGAATGACAAGCCAACAATTCCATCAGGGAAGTGTTGAATTTGACCGCTTGTTAAGGATAACATTGACATTTGGTGAGAATGCAAGAACAATCCCTACTCAACTATTTCAACATTTGTTCCTTTTAGAAAATTGAGGGAATGAAAATTTCAATTTTGGCCATCGACAAACAAGTATTTCCATGATAAGCAAGCACATACTAGCTAGGGTCGGATTGTTCCTCTATGAAAAGGGTTAACAAAAGACTATTCTAGAAGGAAGAAAGGTAGCTACTCACAAACGACGATCTCCTAGTGGGTGTGTGCATTTAGTGGAACTACGTAGAGTAACAAAAATAATTCATTAGGTAGAGAAGAAATTGTGATACTATTTCATTCCTTTCTTGATGCGGCCAAGCCCTAACTAGAAACATAGGTAAATATAAAGAAATAGGCCTGACAATACTAAGATAGGATCATACTACTAAAAGAGAGGATAAATCCTAAAGTGGAGACTCTATATAAGTGCTAGGAGTTAGTTATTGTTCTTTTTATTTAAGAACTTACTATGGAGTTTCCATCGACATTGTGGCTTGTATGGTTGCTACATGGTCTTCTACTTCCTATGTTCTACTCCAATATTCCATTGCCTTGATTTTCTCAACTATGAAATAATAATCAATATAATAAGAATGGAACCCCTTCCTTTCTTTTCATGACAACCTAATATTTAACAATGTCTTGAGAGTCATTTAGGGTTGGGGTGAGGGTTTTTGCATGTCTCAACTTCTGAGTAGGGTCAGGTTTTTGGACCTTCTATAATCTTTTTGAAAGTATACATGTGACTAGCTCCACATGAGTGAGTAATGGATATTGATGTGGCATCCACTGGGTATCGTGGTGGTCAACATGACATGTCAACACGTGGAAGGTATAACTTTCTCATACAAACCTCGATTGAGGCGATCTTTACATTGTTGGAAAACTCTCAATTTGTATAACAATATTGAGAGGCTATGAACTTTGTTTTCTAATTTTTGATCGCACAAAATGCCATTTGATGCCTCGAACATGATCTGGATGTTTTTGGACTGCAAATCACCAAAATAAGTTGTACCTATAAAATGGGCCCCACAAGCCAACAAATCCAATTTTCCCACCTAGAAAGTACCAAAATATATGAAAAACTATATAATGATCCATTTTGGATCAACAACCCCCTTTGTATCCTAACTAGTGCAACATGCCCGCATCAATGGAAAAACAAAAACCCTAAATCTATCCCAATTAGTTCAAAACCCATACCTCATTGACACACTTGCAAATCACTATGAGGTTAACAATCCCATCAACAAATCAAATGCATTGTCTCAAAAAGTGAAGGAATTGGAAACTCAATTTTGTGGCAAAGGAGCATCGTTGACAAAATGTGATGAGGGTCACCCTATATATTTTGAGAAGAGTAATCCCAATAACAAAATGAAAACAATCTCAAGCATCATAGTCATTTCTCAAAATCAATTTTGATCAACAAGTCCATTCAAAGAATCACACCCCCTTCTTTCTCTAGTTGCAAGATATGTAGAATTTTGGCCACATTTAATATTGATTGATAGAGTTTAACCATGAATGGTATTAGAAACACCACATCAATGATTGAAGAATATTTTCATCATATTTATTGTAAGCTTATGATTGATCACTAGATATAGGTAAAGCATCCACTTCAACATGAATTTTTTTTTGTGTCTACACAAATGGAAAGGGTTTATATTGAAAGAATGGAAAATTGTTTGTTTATCCAACATGTAATGTACTTATTAGTTGACAACTGAATTATTACATAAATCTCTTATTCATAAGTTAAATAATTTTAGATGACATCATTGAATAATTCAAAATGATATGCAATGAGGTGTTTTCATTGTAGAATACCTTTAAGGAAATGGTTTGGATTTCAAAAGGTGGTGCAAATCAAGTAGGTGTAAGACTTGTGTTATGCACAATCTTATCTTGAGCTATTTGAGTGCTTTTTTTTGTGTTGTGTTTCATTATAAGATAATTTTCTTGGCATTTTGTGTGAGAGTACATGAAGGTGGTGCATGGCATGAATGAATCCCAATATGGGTTCCTTGTAAAATTTTGGAAGTTGAGAAAGCTTTGTAGCTCTATGATGTTGGTTAAGGTAGTTGAGTTTTTGATGACCTGCAACTTCTTTGGATTCATGTGCACACCAATTTTGTCCTCAATGAAATGAAGGGACTTTATACACTTAGTGTTGAAACCACATTTCTCTATGTTGAATTAAAGTTTGTGGTCAAGTGCAACGTTCTGAGAACCAACGAGATGCCAAAACCAAGGAAGTGTTGCATAATCAGTGATAAATTCACACATATGTGGTCACAAAACATCATTCATAAGGTCCATGAAAATTGGTGGTTAATTGGTAAGATTGAATTCCATCACCACCACCCATAAAACCCGTTTTTAACGTTGAACCATTTTAAAAACATTTCTAGGTTTGAGAGGAAGACTATAGTCATAGTTCAAGTATATTCTAATGAAGAATTTTGTTTCCTTTAGTACGTTGAGAAGACCATCAATGGATATCTATCTATCTATCTATAAAACACTGGAGAATGATGATTTCTTATCATTATATACTCATGGTATCTATTTCATGATCTGGAAAACGAAGTCATTGTGTCTATATTGCAAGACCAATATTTTCTTCTTATGAATTTGAAAGAAAGTATGTTATCTAGTATGAAAAAGTACCTATCAATGAATAAGACAAGAACGACCAAGCATTAGTAGGGAGATTAATCTAAATTCTCAAAATGTTCGATCACTAACAACTATAGGACATGAACCCACACCCTTTTGAACCACAACATAAATTTGACATCTAAAACCACTTAATCAAATTATCACATCTTTAAAAACCACCGTAATAAAACATCAACACAATACTGTAATTAATAACGATGTTTATAAATAATTTAATGAAAATTCCCATCTTTATATAACATATCCATTATTTAATAAAATGCAAGGTAATTCATA
>JASDQU010104532.1:147164-160462 GCA_032191745.1 Picea mariana
TATATATATATATATATATTTGTATTAATATCATATAAATTATAATATATCTCTGCTTTTTAATCGAATAGACATGTTTTACATGAAATTTGAAACTTTCTTACATATAATTGCAATAATTATAATAATTTATATTAATATCAAATAAATTATAATATATCTCTCAATTTTTTTAATCGTCTAGACATGTTTTCCATGAAATTTGAACATTATTTTTGCCAAATATATCTCATTTGAACATGTTTTAGTGTTAAGTATATTCTTAATGAAGTTTGAACACGAATTTTCGCTTTATGAAGTTTGAACCTTTGCTTAGGAAATTGTGCATTGTAGTTGGTCTTAATAAGCCCATTACTCCAAAATGAGAGGTCATTTTAGTGTCATGATATTTTAGTTAATATGTGGAAATACTTCTACATGATTCATCTTCATAATGTTATGGAGTGTTATATCAAAGGTTATGTTTCGTATGTCATTGTTAAGCAATTAACATGAAGCATGACCTATATACATCCTTTCCAATTCCTTCGTGACAATGGGGATCTAGTTTTATCTTTTTTATATTCCTTCATGGGAATGGGGATCCATTTTTATGGACTTTTTGTTGGGATTTTTTTTCATATTACAATCATAATACTATTGTTAATTTTAATTTTTTTATCATAAGATCAATTTGGCGAGGATATAACAAACTTATTTTTAAAACAAATTTATTAGCATTTATTATTGGTGATAGTGATTTCAAGTTGATTTTTAGTCTTAGAAAATATGAAAGATGAAGCTTAATATTTGTTCAAAACTATTCACCAATAAAATGAAGAACGAACTAAAGTCATTAGTCGCACATTTGTTCATCTACTTAGAATGTACAACCACACGCACCTTCACATTTGATATTAGCATTTGTTATTTATTGAGCATATGAATTGAAAACTAAAGTCATTGATCGTACATTTGTTCATCTACTTAAAATGTACAACCATAAGCACCCTCACACTTGAGATTAGAAATTGTTATTGATCTAAAACATGAACTACACTTGTGCAATCACACTATGATACATTGTAGCCGCTTTGAAATTTGCTACAACCACTAGCTAGCATCCCCCATGGATATTGCATATCCAGCCCTTGCTAAGAATCCTTCTATCTCCACATAGAAGGAACTCGACAAAGGAACTTCTTTTATTGAGCTCATCTAGAATGTTCAACACCAAGTTGACAAAATCTTGTAACACACTTTGGATAAGAGCAAATCAGAATATGACAATCATTGCATCTTGCACAAATTCTTAGTTGGGGGTAAGGTCTAGTTTCACATTAAAAGAAAAGTTCAAAGACCCATATAACAAGCTTCATCTTCTCTAATATGACCCTAACATTGTCACTAAGCAATGTGGCAACAATGCATTCAAGTGTGACTTGTTTCTCTACTAGCATTTGCATCCATTTTTAAAAGTTGAGATCTCACATCCTTACAATCTTCCTTTTCCATAGTAGAGAATAGCACAACTAGATCCTCTAGTTGACATTGTCTTAAGTAAAACACATCATTTCCTTATTTATATCCATGTCATAGATTAGACCACTTGACACACCAAAACAAGCATATAGAACACTTTTGTAGTGTCAAAGTAGGTTGGTTCACTTCATAGCCCAAGTATTTCACACCTAAGCAAGTGTGACTAAAATTTCCTCAATAATCCTCAATCATGACCACTTAATTACTCACAATAGAATTCACCGCAACAAGCACTTGGTCCTTGTTACTTTTTCTCGACCATTGGCCTACACCTAATTTACATCATATCACTAAGAATTCTTTAGCAAGGTATCCATGTGGCATCACCAACAAATCAACATGCACACTATTACTCATCTCCATATTCCTTGTCATCATCAAAGAGATCTCATAGTTGACAACTTGGTGCACCTACTAACTCTAGTGAACAATTTTGATCATGTTAGTGCCAAAACCATGAACAACCAATGCATTTCTTGTATATCCAAAAGTTTAATTGTTTTGGAGAACTTGGAAATCATCTCATTTATGGTAGGTTTACGTAATGTATTCTATATAAATATATAATCATACTCATTGTAATATATCATGCAATCTAATAATATGGATTAAGCAATTATATTTTGAATCACACCATTTGTATTGATCTTTTTTCATATGATCAAGCTTTCTCACAAGTATTCCCACAGCTAGAGTCACAATGATATGCTACAATTGTCAATGCTTGTCTTTGTCTTTGTACCATAATATATGTACATTAGAGTCATATTTAAGTTACATTGTATTATCTCTTTTAGTTTTTTTGTCTCTCTATTCTCATTGGTTTATTGCTTGAGTTTTCACATGCATCGCACTTAATCTCATATGTCACATAACACCACATAAACCTAATACTCTTCCACAATATTAATATGCTTTCACAAACCTATTTTCTTTTGCTTGGTCGAGTTTCTATTTACACAAACTTGCCAACCCAACATGACCAGACATCATGCCCTACATTGTATGACATAAGTCATAATTATTATTGTTATCTTCACCGTGAAGGAACTACACACTCGAGGCAATTGAACCCACCTTAGGTCCATATTAGGATCATATCCTCCTTTGCATTTATGCAATTATGCCATCATTTTAGACAACCAATTTGTATGTATGTAATAATTAGATTAAGCAATATTTTGGCATACTCTTTTGGAGTTAGATATAATCTTTCTAGTCTCAAATAAGGTAATAAGCATTGATTCTAGTCTTGAGTCAGAAATAAAAAAAAAAATATGTATTTTTATAAGAGACACTTACAAAGAAATCGTTGAGGATGTCATCTTGTTATAGAAATGGGAAGACATTAAACTTAGAAATGAAAAGTATACACGAAATGGGTGGACATTAAATTTAGAAATGAAAAGTATGTTTGAGTCAAGTTGTTCATTGGAGGACTCATTCTTTGATGAAGAACTATTATGAATTTGTTCCAAAACCATCCTCATTGTTGTGTCTAATCACACAATCATATCTTTGAACATCTCAAGCTCACCAAATCTAAGCCTCATCTCCTTTAAATTTAGTGCTTCCATCTTTATACGATGAAAGATTAAAAGAATTGACAAAATATGCTAGAAATATTTCAAAATACAAATATAAAGTAGGAAATACATGTTTTTTTTTGGGTAAGATGTTAAACTATGACCGGGGTAATATCTAGTCTAATATATGGGTTTAAGGCTACATGCTATTAGAAAGCACATGAGCTTGTTGGAGGTAGTCTCAAAGATGCCTATAAGGAGCATTAGCTTTCTTATGGATAGTATCAGGCTGACACTGTCCTTTGGTCTTAAAGTAAGACTTAAAATTGCTTTTGATTGGCTAAATATTGTCTTCCTCGGACATAATTAAACAAGTTAACAATGCAAGATCCAAAGGCATCTCGGAAGAGTGAAAGTCAAAGCCCTCAAGAACAACCAGTGAGTCATTTCAGTGGGTGTAGTTTTCCATAAATAATGGTAGTGAATCAATCCAAATTCAAAAATAGCACCCAGTGATAATTGTCCTGACCCTACTACTAATTAACCAGAATTATGATAAATTTTACTACCTCCAGAAAATAAAAAAACACATGTAACATCTCCTAACATCTCCTCAAGTGAAGAAGAATATTCTTAAAATATGCAAGGAAGCCGTATTAAGTGAAGACTGATATCAATGAAGAATCATAGAGGGTGAACAGACAAGGATGGAGAGCGAACTTGGAGGCGATCCTGAAGGCGAACCAGGAACCCACCTCTCAGTCTTCTCCTGATTTTTCGGGACCCTTTAGTCTTTTCCTGGAGACCATCTCTTGGGTGCAGGACCTTTGATTTTCTATATAGCATTTTCAGTGACTCTTTACACTTCACAGCTCTGGTCTGTTCTGGTTTTTAGTGCGTTGGGACTGTCCTATTCTGTCTTGGTTTTTGTCTTCTTGTATAGACACCGGCATACAGGGATTGGTTTTTTTTATCTTCGATAGGCTCTGTCTTTCCTGTCCAACAACTGTTACACTGCAACTTGTCGTCCTCCTTTTCATTCCTCCCACTGGCCCATACTCTCCTTTTTCGCTGCTTTGAATATTACTAGTGGGCCTACAGTGGTCTCTCAGCCTTTAACTATAATGGACTCTCAGTCAAACAATCTCATGCACCCTTCCGACGAAATTATCTGGAAACAGGTGGGTCTTTTTGAAAAAGTGGACTCCCTCGAAAAAAAGCTGTTGAAATTTCCCTCCAAGCCCTCCATTTCAAACAGCTCTTCCGTTCTCGCCGATTTCCCTGTTGGACTGGTCTCTCCTCCACTAACAAAAACCATTTCTCTTGAAACCGCTCCTCCTGTCCCTGACGGGCCCCTCCCTGCTCTCAACACTTCCTTACCTCATGATTGCGCAAGCCGCCCTACCTTTCCGGACGTTCAAAGAGCCCCTACTTCCTCTCACCGAGATGCCTCCTACGGTCGCAAGGAGTGGAAAACAAACAGAAGAACAAAGCATATGGTGTTGGGCAATGGAGTGGGCTTAGAAGACCTTTGCAAAATGTCCATCTGTGCTCTGGTGGGTCGTATCTCCTACAAAAGTTTAAGCACTCAACCTCTGGAGGACTGGATAAAGATACATTGGTTTCCTCTCTTAGGCTATTCCCCGGAGGTCCTTTATCTCAAAAAAGGATGGCTCTGCTTCTACTGTAAGTCTCCTGAGGATGCATCACTGTTACTAAATACATTGTGGGTCTTCGGTGGAAGCAACCTCATGCTCAAGTGCTGGCGAATGGCTTTCAACCCCAACACTGACTTCTTTCAGCTCAGACACCTTTGGGTGCTTCTCCCGGGTCTTCCACTTCATCTCTGGAATGAAGGAGCCATTAGAGCTATAGGCGACTCCCTGGGCAAGTTCATCACCTTTGACACACAGCCACTCACTGGTCCTTTAAGGAAAATGGGCAGAGTTCTGGTCGAGATGGACATAACTACTGGTTTGCCGGAAACTCTTGAGATTGAATGGAGAGGACGAAAATTATTACAGACCCTGGACTATCTTGGACTCCCTTTCCGCTGCAACTGATGCCGTGAAACTGGCCATCTTCGCCACTCTTGCCCTGGTAAGTCTTTGATAGACCCTTCTGATGATGCCGACCTGCTCCTAAACCCTCTCGACTATATGGATGAAGATCCATCCCTTGCTTTCTTGGAAACTCCCCCTGAACCTCCCTCCCCTCCCTTACCTGGACAAGCAAAAGCTCTGACGTCTAAGCTGAATCAGATTTGCCCTCTTCTTTTTAAATCCCTTTCCGCTGCAGAGAAGGAATCCATCAATAGCTCCCTTTGGATTTCTTCTTATTTCTGTACTAAGCTTCCCCTTCCAGAAGTTGAGATGTCACAACCACCCTCTTCTTTTGTTCCCTCTGCAGTCGGCTCCCTTCCGACTGGTGTTGACTCTTCAGTTCTCCCTGCCTCTTCCTCCCTTTCGCTCCCCCTTCCTCCATCTCATCCGGCCAAGCTGTCCAATCTCCCTACCTTCTTTATTGAAACAGAAGGATCCCCAACTGTTCTTCCAGGATATAGACAGCCTGAGGAAGACGAAGAAAACCTCTTGGCTACGTTGAACTCCTCTTCCTCTCTTCCTTTTCTCCTAGACAATACTTCTCTGTTACCTATCTATCGGGGTAAGGAGCTCATCATTCCCTCTTCGGAGGCGGACACTTCTTCTTCTCAACACTCTGGAAAAGAGGTCAAAGCCTTTACATGGTCGCGAGGTATTGGTGTTGAAATCTCCCCTCTCCAGACGCGAAGTTCCAAAAAGAAAAAGGAGCTTCTTAGTTCTCAGCAAACTGTTTTTGTCATTCCCTCTCAGGATGGAAAGGCCTTTAGAGCTATGAAGGCCTTGGCACGATCCAAGTGATGATTGTGCTCTCTTTAAATATACGAGGGATTGGAGGCACCCTCAAGGCTGCTTCCTTTCGAAGATTGCTAGAGTGATTGAAGCCTGATATCATCTTTCTCCAAGAGACCCTCTCGACCGATCAAAAGTCTAGAGACTTCGTGCATCTATTTCGCTCATCTTGCGTCACAACGACTGTTAACTCCATTGGAAACTCCGGTGGCCTGCTGGTTGCATGGGACCCCGGTCTTTTTGATTTGAGACCCTTCCTGACGAGCGGAGGCATACTGTTGGTAGGCCGTTGCTTAGCTACCAATTAGGAGTTGGCGTTTCTAAATGTCTATGGTCCCTGTCTAGACAGATCGCAGTTCTGGACTCATTTAGCAAACAATGATTTACTTTCCATTTCGAACCTTATTCTTGGCGGTGATCTAAACATCATTCTATCTACAGACGAACACTGGGGAGGTTCCTTCTCGTCTGGTTCAAATGAAGCGTTCTACAGAGATCTCTTTGCCTCTCAAAACCTAATCGATGTCTTGCCGACCCGTCTGGTCCCCACTTGGCGAAATGGGTAGTCTGGATCTGAAGCAATTGCCAAACGTTTGGATCGTTTTTTAGTTTCTGATGGTTTTTTGACTTCTATAGGATTTTCAACCTCGTGGGTGGAACTCCCCTTCGTTTCCGATCATGCCCCCATCCTCCTTCAACTGAATCTTCCCCCTCTGCTCAATTCGTTTCCGTTCAAGTTCAACCACCACTGGCTGTCGAATGCTGACTACTCCGCTTTAGTCCAAAATGTCTGGACGAACCCTTGCTTCCTGTGTGAAGAAAGCCCTCAGCTACGAATCGTTTGGAAACTGAAGGTACTTAAATCTCAATCTAAAACTTGGTTTAAAGATAAAAAGACAGCAGAGACGTTCTTGCTAAATAATATGGAGTCCGAGATTATTCAACACATAAATAAATCAACTACATTTTTCTTATCCGTGGAGGAATCTGCTAGTCTAAAGGCGCTTAAGAGTAGGAGAGCCTCCATTCTTCGTGAGGAGGAAAACTGCTGGAGACTTCGCAACAGAGCTACATGGTTAAAAAGTGGAGATTCGAATTCAAAATTTTTCCACAAAGTGGCAAGCTACAACATAAACAAAAAGTTTATCTGGTCAATTGAAAGCGAAAGCACTGGGCTTCTTCGTGGACATGAAGCAATCAAAGACGAGGCTGTCTCTCATTTTGAACAACAGTTCAAAGCCAGCAGTAATCACAATCTCCATGAGAAATGTAGTACTGACAGTCTTTTCCCACAGTTGGTTTCTGTAGTTGAAGCTACTGACCTCTACAAACTTGTCACTTTGTCGGAGCTTAAAGAGATTCTGGATCACTTCAAAAAAGAGAGGATCCCTAGGCCCGATGGCTGGACGATAGAGTTCTTCATTTTCTTTTTTGATCTCGTAGGAGCGGATCTCCTCCAGATGGTGGAGGATTCTCGTATAAAAGGCAAGATTTTTGGAAGCCTTAATTCCACCTTTCTGGTCTTGATTCCAAAAGAAAACAACTCGGTCTCCTTCAATGACTACCGACCGATCTCTCTTTGCAACCTCATCTATAAGGTAATTTCAAAAGTTATCTCTAACCGGATCAAGCCGATTCTTGAAAGAAGTCTTTCAGCGGAACAACTGGGATTTTTGAAGGGCAGAAGAATTTAGGATGCTATTGGAGCAGCCCACGAGAGCATCCACAACATCAAACAGAAAAATATAAAGGCGTTGGTCATGAAGCTCGACCTCAAAAAAGCGTTTGACAGCATTGATTGGGAGTTTTTGAGGCTAATCTTACACTCAGTGGGGTTTGGGGACAAGTTTATGGATTGGATTATGTCTTGTGTCACTAGTGCTAATTTTGCAATGATGATTAATGGAGAAGCGACAAGTTTTTTCAAAAGTGAGAGGGGGCTCCATTAGGGATGCCCACTCTCTCCTTACCTCTTTATCTTGATAATGGAAGGCCTTAGCCTACTCCTCTCTAAAAGCATCTCCGAACACCACATTTCTGGTATAAAGGTTTCAAAGTTCTTAAAGATTGTTCGTCTTATGTTTGTTGACAATGTTCTCCTAATGACAAAAGCTGATCTCATGGAGTGGTTAGTGATCCTGGACTTGCTACAACTCTTCTGTTCTATTTCGGGTCTGTCCATCAATTATTCTAAATCCACTGTCCATTTTTGGGGGCTAAATGAAGCCGAGCTCATTCTCCTCAAAGACTCCATCCCTTTCTCCTTTATTGATCTGAGTAAAGGATTCAGATACCTCAGATACCAGCTGAAACCGGGAGCCTCCTCTTCTGTATATTGGCGTTGGCTCATGGTAATTTTTGAAAGGAGAATTGGTTTTTGGTGTAACAAGTGGCTGTCATTGGGTGGGCGTTTTACCCTGGTCAAATCGGTGCTGGAAAGCCTCGCTGTTTTCTGGATGACTCTGGAGCGGATCCCCAATAAGATCATAAATATTCTTCGAAGACTCTCTTTTAATTTCCTGTGGAATGGCCAAGCAGGTAAGCACCGCTTCCATCTTTGCAGCTGGGAATTACTGTCAAAACCTCGTAGGGCAGGGGGTTGGGGACTCAAGAATCATTCCACTTTCAACACGGCCCTTCTGGCTAGTTCCTTTTGGAGAGCGATCTCGCATGACAACATTTGGCACCAAATTATAATGGACAAATACCTGGGATCCTTGCTTCTTCTCACCTGGTTACGAAAGCCATCTCTACTGCAGAAGAGGGCTTCATCTTTTTGGAAGGGTCTGATCTCTTCCTCTTCGGTGATCCTTCATTGGCTCCGTTGGAAGCCAGGATTGGGCACTGATATTTTGATTGGCAGGGACAAAATCCTCGGGGTGGAGGAACGATTGATTCTCTCTCCGAATCTGAGATCACAACTTTTTTCCTTAAACCTTTTGTGTTTGGCGCAGGTGAGAAGTTCGACCCGCGTCCTCCCTCTTCTGGACAACTGGATGGGCAGTGGCAATTTGCACTTAAGTGGACTAAATACCACCGAATGGGACTCCTTTACGGTCGCTCTTAGAAGTGCCGACATCTCTCTCAATGATGAGCCAGACTCTATTATTTGGGCTGGAGGAGATGCCACAAGTAACCTTATTGTCAAAAATCTCTACGCTGCCCTCCTGCAACCGCTGGACCTTGGCGCTGACAACACTTGGCTACATCGGCTGTGGAAGTGGTCGATTCCACTCAAATACAAATTTTTCATCTGGCTCTCTGCAAAAGAGAAAATCCTCACCTGGGAGGTGCTCCGTAAGAGAGGCTGGGAGGGCCCTGGGATCTGTCTTCTTTGCAACCGATCCTCTGAAGACATTCACCACATCCTTATACATTGTGATTTTACAAAGGCTATCTGGCATCGACTGTTTCAACATTTTTCTCTAAATTTCTCGTGGATCTGCTCCACCATCTCGGATTGTTTCTATTTGTGGTCCACTGAAAAAGATGCTCCACTTTGTTTGGTTGCTCATACCTGCTGGCAGATTTGGATCGAAAGAAACAAAGTGATTTTTGACGATCACCCTCCCTCCTCTCTTGCTGTAGTTCATAGAGTTTTGGCTTCCTTCCCCTGGCAACCGTCTTCTATTAAATCCTTCCCCTACAAAGCTTGCGAGTTTAAGTTGGTTGAAGGTTACACTTTAACATGTTTTGACGGCGCTGCCCAGTCAAACGACTTATGTTGTGGTGCTGGAGGCACCTTCAAAACCCATCCGTCGAGGATCACAAAGTGGTTCATCAATTGTGGAGCGGGTACAAATACAAAAGCTAAACTTATGGGTTTATGGGCTTCCCTCACTCTAGCATCTTTTTGGTCAATCAACCACTTACATGTCCTTGGTGACTCGAGAGTTATTATCGACTGGATAAATCTTAAAAGCAAGCTTCATTCAGTCAATTTTGAGTGTTGGAAGCAAAAAACGTAGGATCTGTCCAAAAACTTCACTGATATCAACTTCCATCACATTTCCAGAACTCACAATAGAGAGGCTAATGCTCTCTCAAAGAGGGCTCTTAACGAAGTGGTAGGGAGACTCTCGGTCTACCACTGTGATAGTGGGAAAGAGAGCCCCATCTCCTATATTAATATCTTTGAATTATGATGGCTGATCCTCTTAGAATGGATAGACGACAACTTTGCAAGCTTATTGCTTGCTTCTTCTCCCTGCCTTCTTCTTGCTATTGCTTTTCTTGGTTTTGTTTCTTCGAATCACTGTTGTTTGGTTGTAATGGTCCTTTCATTGCTAGCGAACTGATCATGTTTTCAGCATGTTGCAGCATATTGTAAATGAATTTATACGCTATATAAATTTGAGAAATTTTTTTCTTGAAAAAAAAAAAAGTGAAGACTGATATTGATGGAGACAATTATGAACCATTTGGTTAAAATTCAAGAGCCAAAAATGGGAAAAAAACCACTAGTAAACCAATGGCAAGAAAAAATGATTTGTCGCTGGAATTCATCCTTTGACCTTACACAAAAAGATGAGAAAAACACCACCAGAAAAAATTGATTTGTGGCTGGAATTCATCCTTTGACCTTACACAAAAAGAAGATACTCTCAGTGTCTAACGAAACCTGTATCAAAACTGCCGTTTGGTCCGATGACTTTACTACAAGGTGACAATTCTCTAATATTTTTGTCAAGGCTTGAAAAAATTTGACAGCTGTGTGATTTGAACCCACGCCCTTTCCGACCAGAGCCTAAATTTGGTGATTTGAACCCACGCCCTTTCCGACCAGAGCCTAAATTTGGCGCCTTAGACCACTCGGCCAAACTGTCACATTATTGAACAACAGTTTTATTTTTAAACTTTAACAAAACAACAGTTAGAGCAACACGAAACTCAGCTAAAAAATGTTATTATTGCCGATTTCCACGCCAACAGCGCGCTGTGATGGTCATGCAAGTCTCATATGATCGAATTATTCTAATTGAAATTCTTCTTTCGTTTGATGATTTGTATATGAACTTCAGCTTTTAACAGAACAGGGATGTAGTTAAATGGTAAAGCGCTCGATTTGCATGCGAGACGTACGGGGTTCTATTTACCCAACGTGCCGGTCGGTATTGTTGAAAGGTGATTAGTGAATGGCTTTTCCCTTCTTTTCAATGGAGTAAAAACCAATTATTTTTTTAACAAAAACCCTAGTATAAGGGAAGGGGTGGGGAAGGGGTGGAGAAATATGAGAGAATATATGTTTTGGTAATTAGTGATTGGCTTTCCCCTTCTAATATTAATGGAGTGAAAATAATTTTTTTTTTAACAAGAACCCTAGTATGAGGGTGGGGGGTGCGATAAATATGAGAGATTATATTAGTGAATGGCTTTTCCCTTCTAATATCAATGGAGTAAAAAACATATTTTTTTAACAAAAACCCTAGTTTTCGATAAGTATGGAGATTCAAGTTCAAGCAAAAGACTTGGCGATATAGGATTAAGGCTATATCAAAGTCTTCCCTAGTGATTAATAATGGCTAATTTGCGTGGAGTCTAATGCATCACAACTTTGCTCTTGTGAAGCATCTAAAATACTAGGGTGTGGCTCAACGTAAATTCTCTTTTTTGGTGGGAAAAATGAAATTGTACACACAATTTTGGTACTTTAACTTTAATAAGATAGCTTGGAAATGTGCCTTCCAATTCTAGAGCTAACTTCTTCCTTCTCTCATCTCCTAGAAGGCAATCCTTTTAGGAGACATACTTCCTTAAGTTGTTTTATTCAACGCAACATGATACATGATCATTAAAGTTGATATGTTGTATCATGTTTGAAAACCAAGAAATGAATGCTTGGTTAAAAATATATGGCATTTCAATTTGTTTCCTTAGCATCGTACCTGTTTCCAAATTTATACCCAACTACACTTATAGATCTAGGTATAAGTGCCCAAGGTGGAGATGAAAATGCACATTTTCACCAATTTTAGACTTTTAGGATGGGATTACTTTTTCCATGAGCATGGATGGTCATGCTATTCATTTTGTGTTCCATTTGTCCCAGTTACAAATATATGCTAATGGATGCCTTGACCATGCTATTTGTGAGCACTATGAGTAGTACAACAACTAGCCCCTCACCTATTATTCCCAATGTTCTTTAATTTGATAAGTTCACTATTGTGCCTCTAACCATTTCTAAACTAGAGTGACTTGCAAAGCCCAAGTAAGAAAATAATAAATGGGAGACAATTCAAGCTAATCATGGTCCTAAGCCTACAATTAATCCTCCTTCTAACATGAGTGTTATTCCCACTTCTACTTGATATGATGTTTTAGAGAGTTATAACATTTGAATAGAGTTTAAAACTTGGCTTTCCAGTTGGTTTAAAACTTAACCAAAGACCTCAACCTTAATAAGGACCTACAAGACTACTTTTAGGTATTTTCACTGTTTTTTCTCGTAAAACACACACACACACATACACACACACACACACACACACCTTTCTTTAAGCACGAAAGTGGGTATATCACAGGTATATGCACTTCTCCTTCATCAAGGGAACATGTATATGTTATGATCCAATGTGGGCATATATAGGGTTAAATGTATATGATATTACCCCAAGGAGGGACATATATGGGGCTAAATGTACATGTAATGTGTAAATGTATATGTAATAGGATCAACCTAATAGTAAAGGGGCCTCATGCGTAGTGTGTGAATATGTATATATAGAGATCATGCATTCATTATTGTGGAGAGGTGAAAATGTGATGTATGATTGTATTTGAATATTTTCAAGAGGTTCTCCCATTCTTTAATGAGTTATTGTGTAACTCATCTATGTTATCTATATTGGAGTTGTGCTCCATGCTCACATTGGTGTACATGGTGTGTACTTTTGTACATTGGTGTACATGTAATGTGTAAATGTATATGTAATATGGTCAGCCTAATAGTAAAGGGGCCTCACGTGTAGTGTGTGAATAGGTATATATAGAGATCATGTATTCATTATTGGGGAGAGGTGAAAATGTAGTGAACCAAGTGCTTAAAATATCATAACAAAACACAAGTACACACCATGTACACCAATGTGAGCATGGAGCACAACTCCAATATAGATAACAGGGATGTGTTACACAATAACTCTTTAAAGAATAATAAAACCTCCTCCAAATATCCAAATACATTCATACATCACATTTTCACCTCTCCCCAATAATGAATACATGATCTCTATATATACCTATTTACACACTACACATGAGACCCATTTACTATTAGGCCGGCCCTATTACATATACATTTACACATTACATGCACATTTAGCCCCATATATGCCCCCCCCCCCCCCCCCCCCCCCCC
>JASDQU010104532.1:160561-177383 GCA_032191745.1 Picea mariana
TCATTTCATATATAATTAACCCCATATATTCCCCCCTTGGGTCATAATAGTATATGTTTTTTTCCTTCACTAAGGGCATGCATATGTCCTGTATCATGTCTTCTAAGCTCAAAATTTAGATTTGAGGGATTTTTATGGGGGAAATTTTCTGGGTTTTGTCCCTATGAATGAGGAGGAAATATATGTTTGAATAGACTGTGCTTTACTCTCTTATCGAGTGTCTTAATCCCTTTTCTTGACTGATTAGGAGTCATCTTTTAGCCACACAATGAACAAACACTAGGAATTTATCATTTTGGGTCTTGTACTTTACCAAGCTGAAGAAAGTAATTTATTTCTATAGGTTTAAATAAAATTTACATGCATACTCTCATTATGATGTAGCTTCTTACCATGTTTTGATGCTTGAACACTATATATAATTGAGTAGTTATATACTCTTGAATCTCTTCATAACCCTGTCTCATTTTTCCAAGTTGAATGACTGCTAGTGATAATATATAACATTTTTTTATCACTTGAGAATTGATTATGTTTGAAGAAGAATCTCTTTTATGTATTCCTAATTGAATTTTGTTCATATGAATTAAACCTACAAGGAGGGATCCTCAAGTAAAAGAATATATGCAAGAAGAGTGTTAGAACAAGTCTCTCTCCAACCATTATATAGAGAATTGTATTTAAGAATTTATATCCAATTTGTACTTGAATTTAATAGATTGAGTGATCCACCTTTAAGGGTTAAAGGCTGATGGTATATGGCCATTTAAGAGAAGATTTGTTGTATTATTGTTGTAGAGAACAACTATGAGCCATTAAATGATTAGTAGAGGCCTAATCATTGTGGTCTAAGGATTTGTTTTGATTAAATTGGTAATTGAGCCAATTTCGTTGCTTGTAATCTATTTCTTAGTTTTGATTTTGATGTCTCAAGTGTTAGTATTGTGTATTTGAAAATATATAAGCTTACATAGCATTGTAACAAAAATGAAGTGATTATTGGAATCAATCTTGTACTTTTGTTGTTAATTAACCCTCATAGAGTTTATGACTGGATTGCATGACCAAGGGGCCAAACCGATAAGTTAATATTAAAATATAGATGATGTATATTAGTGACTATATGTACATATATGAAGAGTGAAGCTCAATTTCATATGTCATATTTTATAGTGTTACTTTGATTATTGTATTGTTTAATTTTTTTTTTGCTTTTGTAGGTTGCGTGCTTTATTTTAGGTTAACATCTTGGACAAGTGTTACACCCTTACCTTCATACTATAGAAAATGGGGTCCTTAGAGGAAACCTCTATCTTCATCTTGTAGCGAGTAGATCTCTGAAAATTTGACACCATATTACATTAGTATTACAAGTCAAGAATTAACAAAAAATGAAAACCAAGGAATCAATAATTACCAAAGACATTTGCTTCACACTATTTGGTGAAGGTTGATCATTTTCAACACCCACAAGGTGTCTCATTCTACTTCTTGCTTGGGAGGTGCTATCGTGTTCTATACATAAAATAAATTAATTACACTACTAATTGAAAAATGGATTAGCGTATATATAGATAAAATGACATGGTTACCTCCACTCTGTGTGGTGAAGATAAACAATGTTCTATAGCCACAATCCTCTTGCTTTGAGTTTTAAATTGAGACCTGGACATGGAATACATGTAGTAGGATGATTGAGGCTCCCATTCTGAAACCACCTTTATTTGCAATATGGATGGAGATTTCATGTATCTTACAAAGATTATACACAATTAAATGAAATTCCATCTAAGAACATGCAAAAATATGCAAGAATCAAACTACACAATTAAAGGGGGATTGTAGTATATATATAGAGTCACAAACACAATTACCTTGGTTGTAAAAAATGTTGACATACAAATTGCCTTGTGAATGGCCCTGACGTAGTATTTTGTATTGTGAATGTTAATAGAAACATGATTAAACAATTAAATGACATCAATACATCCTCATAACCTAATTGAAAAACAAACAAATACCATGTCAATAGTGATATCTGCAGGAGTGTCCAACTAGGTGGGGGTCTGGGTGTGTGTTGAAATATACACTAGAGTGTCCAACTAAGGGTGGGCTTGTGCCGTCACTACTATAAAAAAAAAATGGCGAACTTTCCACATCTCTTTCTCCAGTGTTTTGTATGTATGTCAAATATAGTGAGAAATTAATTATTAGTCTATAACTAACTAATAATAAACCATATGACAGGGAATGGATCAAATTACTTATTCACCTCTTTCTCCAATGTTTTGTATGTATGTCAAATATAGTGAGAAATTAATTATTAGTCTATAACTAACTAATAATAAACCATATGAACATATGACAGGGAGTGGATCAAATTACTTGTTCACCCATGGTGGATGCCTTGTCCTTTGACTTTGACGCCATATGTATATAAACGGTCATGAAAAAATATTATTCAATAAAAAACTAACAATGAACCATTTCATGGAATGAAAGGGAGTGGATTGAAACACATAATTAGGGAGATCCTCCCCTAACATGGTTTTTAGCAAATCCCAATTCTTCTTTTTAATTAACATGTTCTTTAATTCATCAATTAATCTCGTTCTAAAGGGTCCTTTTCAAAGTCAAATTTGGTAATTATTTCCTTGATACGCTGTGGAAACATCATTCAAATCCGCCAACACGTGAAATACCTACAATATATTAAATCTTTGTAATTAGAAAGATAATAATTTAAAACTAAAACAAGAAAAACATATCATTCAATTGAAAACTAAAACAAGATACATATATCATTCAACTTCTTACCTTGGATTTAATCTATGTCAGAATAGAGGGATTATATAACTTTAAACGTTGACATTTTATATGGTTTGAAATGCTTGAAAAATGTCATTGTTGATCTCTATCCACAATGTGTGGGGCTTTGGGAACACAATTTTCTATCCCAATATTCCTAACCCTCAATCTTATAGGGGTCATTTGTGCACAATATCCATGAAAAATGTCATTGTTGATCTCTATCCACAATGTGTGTGGCTTTGGGAACACAATTTTTTATCTCAATATTCCTAACCCTTAATCTTATAGGGGTCATTTGTGCACAATATCCATGTGTTCATTAAAAGGATTTGAGTTTGCTTCTTAACCCTCAATCTTAATCTTATAGGGGTCATTTGTGCACAATATCCATGTGTTCATTAAAAGGATTTGAGTTTGCTCTATGGAAACCTGGGTATTTGGGGGCATGTAGTAGTAAATATTTCAGTTCACATCATTTTAATGAACCTCACAAGTGTCATCCCCTTTAACACCACATGCCATCTTGTTGCAAACAATAATTTCAATTTTCAACATAATTGAGAATAACAAATTCTCCAAATCTTAACCTAACATTTCAACAATATGACTTATCAATGTAGGCAGTGATATGGAATTTTAGGATCACTAGTCCCTAGAATATGTCACAATCATATCTTCATAAAATGTGTGCCCTTTAAATACATAGATATCAATTAAAAAGGAGATGAACAATTCATATTCTTTCAATGTATAATAGAAAATGGAATTGTTTCAACACTTTCTTCAAACTTAATTAAAACAAAGGTAGTAATAATAAAAGGGAATGCCAAAGTACGAGAAATGAATTCTCACTCACACAAACTAAACCATTAACTTATATGGATACTTATTCAATGTAACATCCCCAATATAATCCTCAGTTTAATTAATGCTTAATGTAGATATAATAAAATGTGGCTATGGGCAAGCGATGTAATATGCAAATTGTATTTCTAATTTTTAGTAATAAAATGTAATGCCAATTGTTGGGGGACATGAACATAGATGGGGGTTGAGTTTTCCACAAGAGAAGGGAGTGTCTAAGAGGGGTTCATGGCGGGGATTATTTATGGGTATTAATCCAAACCTAGATTTCTGAATTTTACTATCATTGAGGACAACCTTCTATTTTTCTGGTTGAGTGTATAAGAGCCCAATCATTGATACCTGTAAGAGGGTGGGTGTGAGAAGTCACATTCCATAGTTATTGGGAGCAAGAGGATGAAGTACAATAAACATTGGGGAGAGTGAGCAATCAACTGTCCTAGGGAAAATTAAATTCATATGGCCAAAGGGGTTAATTTTTACAGTTAGGTTTTTGGGATGAACAATAAGAAGAGAAGCGAAAATACGAGTACTGGAGTTGGCACGGAATGAAAGGGGAATTTTGGAGTGTTTTTGGAGCTAAATACTAAAGAAGCAAGCTATCGGACTTGCAAAAGAACCAAGTTGTTAGGCCCAAAGAGTGAAATCCTATGCGAGTTCCATTGTAACAACAGGTTATTGCTAGTGTTTTACTGGTAATTTTTCCTAGCAACGAGTTCCCTTGAATCTCAGTAGTGATATTCCTGGTTACCTATGCCTAAGAAACCCTGATAAACGAATGAGATGCATGATGGACTAAGAGAAGTGAATGGGTACATTCCTTGGGTTGGGAAGGTCAAGAGGAAGAGAGATGGAGGAAATTCACGATAACTATATGAGAATGCCAATGGGTTGTGGGAATATCTGAGTTGTGAGTGGACAATAAGAGACACTCTATTTTTTGGATTCCTAGCCTCAACTCATGGGTGACTTGCTATTGAGATTTGAAACAAAAATTCTAAGGTTAGGTGGAACATCCATTCCAAGAAGATGGTTGCACAACTATTTTAAAAATATAAGCATTTATCTTCTTTTTTTTTCTTTTCTTCTGAGTTATTTTATGAGATTAACTGTTGTGCATCTTACTTTGTGTATAAGAATTGATTATATGTTGTTGTGATGAATTAATTAGCTGCAATCATTTTGATTTCGACAAGTTGTGGTTTCATTTAAATTAATGATACCATAATGGCTAAATTTGTGTGTTTTCATGTAGTTGGTAAGCTACAAGATAAGTTAGCGGAAAGAAAGAAACAAAATTCATTTTGTGTGTATTCTGCATAGTAATGTTTCTTAATTAAGCTGGGGAATGTTACAGATTGGTATCAGAGCAGAAGGTTCAACACTGAGCATGTATGGGCCAAGACCAACACAGATTGGGCAAATTCGTTGTTGCAAACTTCTACCTATGATGAATTTGGGGAGAAAATGGTGAAATAGAGTGGAATCCCAAAATTTATGAGCATATTTGAGTTTAATTCACCTCATAACAATTGAATGAGGGGATCCATGGCATTAATTTGTAGGTTGTAGAGTTAATTTTTCCATGGATGTAGAAATTCGTGTTTTAATGGTGATTGAGGAGTTGGAGAAATCGATGACCCAAATTATTCTGAAAATAAGAATCAACAGATGGGATTCATTCTAGAGCGAGTAAAAACTTCTAATTACATTGACGATTTTTTTTGAATAAATTACAAAAATTTCAAAAATTTATAATTTGAGATTTTTTTTTTTGACAAATTTCGTATAGTGATGACATGGACTGACAGAGTCCACAATGGAAAAAGGTAGGGGTCGTCATAAGAAGCTAGGTGAATTGTCGTCTGATATCACCCTGATATCAAAGATTGATAGTCCAGATCCAACATGAGCTTGGGAAGAAATAACCTAAGTCAATATTTTTGTGGGAGAAATATCACAGGAGTAGGCTTGCAGGTCGTGGGTTACGGAAAAAACTCAATAGAATGACACTTGAAAAGGCCGTGCAAAAATTTCTACGAGGAGTAGGATCACAGGGAAAGGTATGTGGGGAGTAGATCCATGGGTGAAATAAATTCCATGGGAGAAAGTTCTGTGGGCAGGAGGAAGTTCCACAGGTGGGAGAAATTCCACGGGAGGAAGGCCCACAGGTAGAAAAAAGTTCGTGGGGGGGAGGTTTGCAAGCAAGAGAAAGTTTGCAGGAGGAAGGTCAACATGCAAAAGAAAGTCCTCGGGTGGTAGGTCCACGAGAAGAGGCACACGAGGAATAAATTTGCAAGAAAAGTCTCCCGGGAGGAGTTTGCGAAGCTAAAATCTCACGAAGGTAAGAAGGATGCGAAGGCTTGCAAGCCACGTGTTGTAGATAGAGTTCAACGACACACCACTTGAAGGGGCCATGAGAAAAAGTCCATATGAAGGAATTTGATTGGCTTGTGGCTTATTGGATGCGGAAAATTATAAAAGTGTATTAGCTTGACCTTTCCGCGGAGAAAGTCCACGCAAAAGAATCCAATTTTTTTGCGATTTGTGGGCTGTGAAAAATTATAAACATGTATTAACTTGACCTTTCCGAGAAGAAAGTATGCATGAAAGAATTTGATTGGCTCGTGGTTTGTAGGTTGAGGGAAAATATTAAGACTGTGCCATTTGATAACCCGATGGGGAAATTCCGCGTGGAAGAAAGAGCTCGAGCGCTTTCCAACAAGATATCCCGGGCACAAAATAGAGTTCGTATGATAAAGTTACAACCAAAACCGTACACGGTATAATTTCAATACCAATTTACTTCCAGAGGGCATAACTCCTTGCTTAAAGCCACTTTGGGGTATAGGAGCAGTCTATGGAAAAATTATGGACCATAGAAGATAATCATGGAACTAGATATGGAATCTGGGTACATGGGAGTGTGCAGGATGATAGAGAAGACACATGTAGCATACATGGTAAAAAATGGGAAAACAATCAAACTTCTGCAGGACATAAGTATCATCTTGGAGCCGAGTTAAGGGTAAAAATTTAACAGTTCATGAAAAAGGTAGGCATGCATATACCTAATTGGGATTCTGTCAAAATTCCAAAGGAGTTGGTGTAGGGATGCTTAATCAAGGCTAAAATTTCCAAGTCAGGAGAAAGTGCAAAAGGGACAAAGTTGTCATTTCCAAATTGTTGCAAATTTTGAATGGAGTATTTGTTTAACAATCTGAGAGTTGTTGTGAATTCAATATCAATAGTATTATCAACATCCCATACAAAAGTTTCCACGGTTCCTAACAGATTCACCTCTGTAGGTGGAAAAATTTAGTGTTTGAGATTGTTTTGCATTAGGGAGGAAGGTGCACAAGAGGGATAAAGTGGCAATATTCAATTCACCATAACTTTCAACTCGAAGCTCAAATATGAGAAAATGAATAGTCGTTGGAAAGGTATTGAGGAGGAGAAACCATCTATAAACCTAGAAAATTGATTTGAGTATTATAAGTTACAATCAACACAAAATAAGATGATTAGTGGCATTAAAGAGAAAATAAATTATTCATTCTTTTTCCAGAGCTGTGTATGTATATATTTTTGTCTAACATAAATTTTATTACATGCACATTTTCTTGCAAAAGTTAGAGGTACATGAGGGTAGTTTGTTTCATGTATGAGAACTACAATCATGGATGATTCCCAAGGGGCATACAACCATAAAGAGGAAATCAAAGGGCTACATGTCAGCATGGGAAATGCAGAGACAGAGTCTAATGGAAGAATAGGTAGGAAAGATCATGTGACAATAAGAAACCTGCAGAGAGAAGTGTATATATATAAGGAAAACAATGAGAATTTTATGAAAACTTAGGAGGATATACTACAAAGTCTAAATATGTTACAGAGGCAAGCCAATAAAGACTCTGGCACAAAGCACACATGTAGTGATAAACAAGTGACAACATCTAGATCCGATAGTAGAGGTGATGATCATGGGAATGATATACACTTAATAAGTATGAGCAAGCCTCATCATTCCCTATATCAATCCACTAGAAGAGTTGATGCAAGTTCATGGATAGGGAGCAACCCAAGTGTGTCTCTTGTCAGGAGGTAGAGAAAAAGGTCTGAGTCAGACATTTTACAAGGTTAAATCATGAAAATAAATCCACCAACTTTCAATGGTGAGCATAGAAAGGGAGAAGAGGTCGAGACATGGCTATTGGAAAAGACAAAATATTTTCAGCTACATGATTACCCCTCAAAGGTAGAAACAAGAATTGCAACCTACCACCTACAAGGAAAGACAACTATGTGGTGGGATCATCTTAAGCAATCCAAGATGCTTGCTGATAAGAAGGTATGATGCAGGTAGTTCAAAGGATATTTCCAGGAGAAATATTTGTCAGAGCATTTATATGGAAGGAATATGAAAGAGTTCTTTGAACTCAAATTGGGAAGCATGGCAATGTATGAATATGATAAGAGGTTCTTTGAGTTGCTGAAGTATGTGGGATTCATAAAGGATGAGAAGGTCAAAATGAAAAGGTTTGTGAGTGGGTTACCTTCCTCCTACAATGACAAGATACACTATGATAACCCCAGGACTTTGGAGGAGACCAAAAGGAGAGCAAAGTATCTTTATGAGTAGAGCAAAGGGAGGCCAATTTTCCAAAAAGATTGGAATGACAAGATGAAAGGAAAGAGGGATAAAATAAAATAGGGTTTTAAGCCACCCTTTTTCAAGAACAACTCATCAAAAAATCATCAAGGACAATCAACCCAAAATGAGCCCAGGATGGGAGATTCATTTGGGAAAAGTCCAAGGAAGCAACCTGTAAAATGTTGGGGATGCGAGAGAAATCACTTATATAGGGACTGCCCTCACAAAGGAGAAAGAATGAGGACTGTCCACAACATTCAAGAGTCTAGAATAGTGGAATAAATGGGAGGAAACATGCCAAGGATTTATGTAGCCTTGGACAACAAGCAAGCGTAGTATCATTCCCCCATGCTATCTAATTGGCATGGATTGGTTGGACAAACACCATGCTGTCCTAGATTGTTACAATAAGACAATAACTTGTCTCGATGATGTAGGGTAACAAGGCAAGGTTCAAGGCATTCCAAGAGTTTTAGCTGTTAGAGAAATTTCATCCATGCAGCTGAAAAATATTTTCAGGAAATGATGCCAGATTTGTGTAGACCAAATGGAAGAGACAACTAGAGATATAATGAAAAGCATTGAAGACCATCCGAGCTTGAGGGATTTTGAATATGTTTTTGGGGAAATCCAAAGACTGCCACCAAAGAGAGACATTGACTTTTCTATTGATTTGGTGCCAAGAGTTGCCTTAGTGTCCAAGACACCTTACTGAATGGGCACACCGTAATTGACATAGTTGCATATGCAGCTTGAAGAGTTGTTAAAGAAGGAGCATATGCGCCCAAGTGTGTCACCTTGGGGAGCCCCAATGCTTTTAGTGAAAAAGAAAGATGAAGGCTTAAGGCTATGTATTGATTTCAAATAGATGAATAAGGTCACCATAAAGAACACATATCATTTTCCAAGGATTGATGATCTATTCGATCAACTAAAAGGTGAAATAATCTATTCCAAGATTGACTTGAGGTCAGGTTATCATAAAGTGAGGTTAAAGGAAGAAGACATTAGCAAGACAACGTTTAGAACAAGATACTGGCATTAAGAATTTACGGTAGTGCCATTTGGGCTATCAAATGCCCTAGTTGTTTTCATTTGAATGATGAATGGAGTGTCTAGGGAGTACCTGGACAAGTTTTTGATTTTTTTCATGAATGATATACTCATCTACTCAAAGATAGAAGAAGAACATGAACAACATTTGAGAATGGTGCTAAATTTTTTAAGAGAGCACAAATTGTATGGCAAGCTAAGTAAGTGCATCTTTTATCAACAAAAGATTCATTACTTGGGACATATTATTTCAGCAGAGGGGATAACAGTTGATCCCAAGAAGATAGAGGCCATTAGAGCATGGCCAACACCAAGAAATGTGTCATAGGTCATATCTTTCATGGGTCTTTCCAGATATTACCAAATATTCATAAAATGATTCTCAAGGATTGCAAGCCCAATCACATCTTCACAAAAGAAGGTAGTGAAATTTGAATGGACTTATGAGTGTGAAGAGAGTTTTCAGCAACTGAAAGACATTTTGACAAGAGTGCCAATCTTAAATATTGCGGATTTGGATGAATATTTTATGGTGTGCATTGATGCGTGCAAGGAAGGGTTCGATGGAGTCCTCACTCAAAAGGATCATGTGGTGTACTACGAGTCCCAAAAATTAAAAGAGCATGAGAAGAATTATGCTACTCATGACTTGTGATTAGGATCCATTATTCATGCATTAAAAACATGGATACATTACCACATGGGAAGAGAATTTGAGCTAAGGACATACCACTCTGTTCTGAAACATTTGTTTGGTTAGCCCACATTAAATGCCAGACAAACTAGATGGATAAATTCCTTATATAATATGACTTTGAAATTAAGCACATCAAAGGAAAGGAGAACCAAGTGGTTAATACACTTAGCAGAAGAGCACATGAGATGCATGCTACAACCATTAGCATGTACAAATATGATTTAAAAGACAAATTTATTGAACCAACAAATTCATATCAACACTATTTGCAAATAAAGGAAACATTACAACAAGTCAATTTGCAACAAAAATTTAAATATTATGACCTGCAAGAGGATGGAATCCTCCTATACAGAGGCAAGGTATATGTGCCAAATTCAAGAGAGATGGAAAATACTCTACTGGGATAAATGTACAATGTGCCATATGTTGGGCACCTGAGGTATCAGAATTCAATTCCAAATATAAGAAACCAATACTTTTGGCCAAAAATGAAGAGAGAAGTGGCTATTTATATCGTCGGGTGTTTAGAGTGCCAGAAGGTGAAGACTGAACATAGACATCCAACTAGGGTATTACAACCATTTCCCATTCCATAATGGAAGTGGAGGGTTGTTACAGTTGATTTTATTACAAATATGATCAAAACAATGAAGCGACATGATTCCATCATGGTAGTGATGGATAAATTGACTAAGGCTACACATTTTATTCAAGGAAGATTACACACAAGGAAACAAATATTGCAAGGATCTACATGAAAGAGGTTACCAGGCTACATGGGGTTCCTATAGCAATAGTTTTAGACAAAGATACCAAGTTTACCTCTAATTTTTGGAAAGGTTTGTTCAAGGGATTTAGGACAAATTTAAATCTCAGTAGAACGTATCACCCATAATATGATGAGAAAACAAAGAGGACCAATAAAATAATTGAAGACATGCTCATAAAGTATGTGATGGGCCAAAATTAAAATGGGAAGATTATATCCACTTAGTGGAATTTGCTTACAATAATGGGCATCATGCCTCATTAAAAATGATCCCATTTGAAGCATTGTACGACAGTAAGTGTAACACACTAATGACTTGGGATAACCTAGCAGACAAAGTTGTCATTAGGCCAAATTTGTTGAAGGAAATGAAAGAAGAGATGAAAAAGATCATGTAGAATTTAAAAGTTGCCCAGGACAGGCATAAAATTTATGCAGACAAGAACATGGTTTTTAGATATTTTAAAGTGGGTGAACATGTATATCTAAAAGTGAAAGCGGAAAGAAAGTCACTAAGATTGGGTTGTTTCCCAAAGTTGGCAGTAAGATATTGTGGACCTTTTGAAATATTAGAGAAGATAGGGCTAGTTGCATATATTCTATCATTTCCTGCATCCATGAGAGTGCATAATATATTCCATGTGTCATTATTAAAGAAATGTATGCTTGACCCTAACCACATAATTGATTGGATTGTGATCTAGGTGGAACACAAAGGGGATTTCTAGGTGGAACTAGTACACATCCTAGAATGAAAAGTCAAAGTGCTTAGGAACAAAGCCATAGGCCTAGTAAAGGTTCAATGGAACTTCTACGGTCTTGAAGACGCAACATGGGAGCACAAAGGAACTATGTAGGAGGAATACTTGCAAATTTTTGTCATTTTTGAAGAAACCAAAAGTTAAAAATGCAAGACTCAATTTTTGGGCAACGAGAGTTCCAGAACCACATCTCAAAATTCCTGGTCACCTACGTTGATAACTCTGATAAAAATTGTGCATCTTGATGGATTGAGAGTAGTGAAGGGGACACATTCCTTGGGTCAACATGTTGAGAGGAACAAGTTGGAACTGTTGTTGGAGGGTAAAGATATTGCTGAATTTTGTTTTTTGAATATTATGATGTAAATTTTTTACATGTATATTGGCATGGTGTTGTGCACCAAGGATGGTGAACAATTGTAGGGGAGGGGGAATGTAACATCCCCACTATAATCCTCAGTTTAATTAATGCTTAATGTAGATATAATGAAATGTGGTTATGGGAAAATGATGTAATATGGAAATTGCATTTCTATTTTTTGGTAATAACATGTGATGTCAGTTGCTGGGGGACATGGATAGAGATGGGGGCTAAATTTTCCACAAGAGAAGGGAGTGTATAAGAGGGGTCCAAGGGGGAAATTATTTATGTTTATTAATCCAAACCCAGATTTTTGAATTTTACTATCATTGGGGACAACCTTTTGTTTTTTTGATTGAGAGTATGAGAGCCCAATCATTGAATACCTGTAAGAGGGTGGGTGTGAGAATTCACATCCCATAGATATTGGGAGCATGAGGATGAAGAATAATCAACATTGGGGGAGAGTGAGTCGTCAAATGGCTTGTGGAAAAAGAAATTTGTATGGCCAAAGGGGGTAGTTTTTACAGTTAGTTTTTTGGCATGAACACTAAGCAGAGAAGAGAAAAGAAGAGCATTGGAGCTAGAGAAACAATGAAACATGAATTTTGGAGCATTTTTGGAGTTGAAGACTGAAGAAACAAGTTGTTAATATTGTAGAAGAACCATGTTGAGTCCTGAAGAGTGAACTCATGTGTGAGTTGCACGTTAACAACAAGTTATTGCTGGTGTTTTACTTGTATTTTTTTCCTAGTAGTGAGTTCCCTTGAGTTCCCAGTAGTGATATTCATGGTTACATGTGCCAAAGAGATCCTGATAAATGAATGGGACACCTAATGGAATGAGAACAATGAAGGGGTACATTCCTTGGTTTGGGAAGTTCAAGAGGAAGAAAACTAGAGGAAATTTGGGATAGTTGTAGGAGAATGTCGAAGGGTTGTGGGAATATCTGAGTTGTGAGTGGACAGTGAGAGATACCCTCTTTTGTGGATTCCTAGCCCCAACTTAGGGGTGAATTTTTGTTGATATCTGAAACAAAAAATCTAAGGTTGGGTGGAACATTTGTCCCAAGCAACTGCTTGCACAAATGTTTTAAAAAGATAAGTGTTTGTATATTTTTATGAGTTATTTTATGAGATTAATTGATGTGCATTTTAGTTTGTGTATGAGAATGAATTATATGTTGTTGTGATGAATTGATTACTTGAATTCATGTTTATTTCAACAGATTGTAGTTGCATTTATATTAATGATAGCATAATGGTTAAATGTGTGTGTTTTCCTGTAGCTGGTAAGCTACATGAAAAGTTAGCAGAAAGAAAACAAAAAAAATTCATTTTATGTGTATTTTTCATAGTAATGTTCCTAAGTTAAGCTAGAGAACATTACAATCAAACATATTAATGACAGGTTTTCCAACAAATAACAAAGGTCTCTCAAAAGTTACCACAATGAATATATTTGGATTCTAATACTAATTTATTTATGAGAGGAAAAACACCAAGGAAATAAATTAGAAAACACCAACTATTGTGCAAGAATATTATGAAGATCCACCAACATGAGATTAGTGAATAATGTTGATGAAAATTGGGGTTTGTGCATCTATCATGTAAGTATGACCACCATAGATCAATTCCCTTCAATGCATAGGTATGTTGAATGGAAAGATATAGAACAAGTCATTTGTGGGGATATTCAAAGATATTAGTAATTTGATCTCAATATAGTTTTTGGGTGTGTGCTTAAATTTAGAAGGGAAAATTTGGGATTTAGATAACAATTATTTCTATGTTTTGATGATTTTTTTCAATTTTACCATTACAACAAATCCAAACTACAACTAATGCCAATTAGACAAGAGGTGAGCTTGGACAACTTCAATTCTATGATTTGACCTACACACGATTGTTAGAAATGAATTTGAGTATACCTTTTAATGTGTCAACCTTTATTAGTGGAGAGTCGTCTATGGGGAATTGTATCCATCCAAATACGAGCATAACCATATAACATTGTATTCACTAATCACTTAATGATTTTTTTCTCATTTATAAACATGATGGTATTTATTCTTCTTATTTGACAATATTTATTCTTGTTATTTGGTCCATGCCAACAATTCCATCAAGGGAGTATTGAAATTTGATGGGGCATTAAGTACAACATCAACTTTGGTGGTAATGCAAGAATTGTCCCAACATAGCAATTTCAACAATCTTCTATGTAGAAAATTGGACGAGCGTGAATTTCAATTTTGGTGATCCACAATCCAACAATTCCACCAGGGAAGTATTGCAATTTGGCAGGTAATGCAAGAACACTCCCAACTTGGAAATTTCAACAATGTTTCGTGCATAAATTTGAGTGAATGTGAATTTCGATTTCAATGATCAATGAGCCAACAATTCCATTAGGGAAACATTGCAATATGATATGTCATTAAGAACAATGCCAACATTTGGTGATAATGCAAGAATGATATTGACTTGACAATTTCAACAATCTTCCTATAGAAAATGGGGCAAACACGAATTTCAATTTCGACAATCGACTAGACAACAATTCTATTTGGGAAGTATTGAAATTTGGTGGGTTGTTAAGGACAACATCGACATTTGGTGAGAATGCAAGAATGGTCCCAACTCAACCATTTCAACAATCTTCCTTGCATAAAATGGGGTGAACATGAATTTCAATTTCGGCAATCAACAAGTCAAAAATTCCACCAGGGAAGAATTAAAATTTGACAGGTCATTAAATACATCATTAACATTTGGTGAGAACACAAGAATGGCCCCAACTCAACGATTTCAACAATCTTCCATGTAGAAAATTGGACAAATGTGAATTAGGATTTTGGCGATTGACAAGCCAATAATTCCAAGAGGGAAGCATCGAAATTTGGTGGGTCATTAAGTACACTGTTGACATTTAGTGAGAACACAAGAACAATCTCGACTCCACAATTTGAACAATGTTCTATGCAAAAAGTTGTGCGAATGAAAATTTTATTTTTAACAATTTATAAGCCAATGATTCCATCAATAAATTATTGAAATTTGACGGGTTTTTAAGGACAACATTTCATGAACTCAAGAACAATCATGGCTTGGAAATTTCAACAATATTCCATGTAGAAAATGGGGCAAATGTGGACTTCAATTTTGGTGATCGACAAGCCAACAATTCCATCATGGAAGTATTGAAATGTAAAAAATTTCAATACAAATTAAGTATTTCCTGCGATTCTCTTGATCTAACAATTACACCATTGTTAAATACATAATCACTTCTACTATTATTCTTGTGGAAAATTAAACCACGATCACAACCACAATCACAAAGTGAAATATCAAGAACACATAACACATAAGTTTTACCGGGAAAGCGTAAAGCTAAAAACCCCACTATCATATATTATGTATATCATGAATCATGAAACAATCTCATACAAAACTCTAATTCAAGAGCTCTCAGTACAATACAATCGTCTCACATTGTCATACACAAATTAACAAATACATGTGCTAATTCTTGTGTCCAGACAGCTTGCCTCCTTTGCACAATCTCTGCAATTCGAATTCTCACAATGATCATTAACGAATTGCTTAGTTTGCACATGCTCATAAGCATATCCACTGCATGTGTGATCAAATCACAACTGATAGCCAAACTGTCCCTTTCACCTGTTATCTCAACTAGGTCTCCACTGGATCCGACATGCATGTAGTTAACCATGGTGAATCTTCAGTTGCATGTGAGTTCACTGATTAACTGAACTCTCACTAGTGCATGTTTAGTTACAACTAGTACAACTGATCTTAACTCACTTAACTACACTTATGATTCTGTTACAAATCCAACTCACTCAGTTATGAATGAAATAATAGATTAATATTTATTGTCTAATTTATTTAAGGGAAAAGTAAATTAGACACATGTTTCTTGTTGACTTTTCAACACTCCCTCTCAACAAGAAAGGGATTATCCTTCACCCCAATCATGTCTCTGTGATATTCGAATTTGCTCCTGGTGAGTGCCTTCGTCAGAATGTCTGCATCCTGATCTTCCGTAGGAATGTATTGAAGCAACATGATCTTCCACTGCACACAATCTCTAAGATGATGATATCGGATATTTATATGCTTAGATCTATCATGAAACACATGATTAATTGAGAGTTTAATGCAACTCTGATTATCACAATAAATCACTGTCGGATCTAAATGAGAACCAAACAAACCAACCAAGATCTTCCTCATCTAGATAGCCTCACGTGCAGCTTGGTTGGCTTCCATGTATTCCGCTTCCGCTGAACTAAGTGTCACATATCTCTGTTTCCTACTATACCAAGAAACAACTGTAGATCCGATACTAAAGATCCCACTTGATGTGCTCTTTCTGTCCGTTGGGCTGCCTGCCCAATCTGCATCTGTGAAGCCATGCAACTTCACCTCATCCATCTGTCTGTACCATAATCCATACTCAGATGTTCCCTTCAGATATCTTAGGACATGCTTACTCGCCTTCCAAAAGAGTTTGGCAGGCTTAACCATCGCTTGACTTAGCTGGTTAACCACATAGAAAATGTCCGGTCTCGTATTCACTAAATACATTAGCGAACCCACTAGCTATCGATAGACAATAGCATCCACTACTTCTCCAGAAGTAGCATCCTCTTTCCTCCAGTTTCCTGGAAGAGGAGTATCCATGGGTTTGCAGCCCTCCATGTGAAACTTACCCAGTATCTCTCTTGCATACTTTTCTTGAGACACAAAAAGTTCACCATCTCGCTGCCATATTTCCAATCCAAGGAAATAATGAAGAAGGCCCAAATCCTTCATCT
>JASDQU010104532.1:177433-189589 GCA_032191745.1 Picea mariana
CTTGAGACACAAAAAGTTCACCATCTCGCTGCCATATTTCCAATCCAAGGAAATAACGAAGAAGGCCCAAATCCTTCATCTCAAACTCCTTTGGAAGGTCATCCTTGCATGAGTGTATCAGTTGCTCATCACCAGTAAGTATTAAATCATCAACATAAAGCACAATGATCAAAAGCTTACCCTCCACCACGATTTGGTATAGGTTTGCATCCGCTTCACTTTTGGTGAAGCCCAATCCAGTGAAATAGTTGTCTATCCGAGTGTACCAAGCACAGGCTGCTTGCTTCAGCCCATACAATGCTCTCTTGAGTCTGCACACATGCGATTCTCTGTCAAAGGTCTCAAAACCTTCTGGCTGTTCAATGTACACTTCTTCCTCAATGATCCCATTGAGGAACGCAGTTATAACATCCATATGATGAATGCGCTAGCCCATCTGTGCTGAGAGTGCAAGGATGGATCTTATGGAAGAGTACCTTGCGACAGGTGCAAAGGTCTCATCATAATCTATCCCCTCGATCTGTGAGAAGCCTCGGGCCACAAACCTGGCCTTGTATTTCTCGACACTCCCATCAACAACTTGCTTTACCTTGTAGATCCATCTCGAACCTACCATTGATTTGTCGACCGGTCTTGGGACAATTTCCCATGCACTATTTTTGACAATGGATTCATACTCCTCTACCATAGCATCAACCCAAGTGGGGCCCTGCACTGCTTCCTGAAAGGAAGATGGTTAAGTCACAATACATTTTCTCATGAGAGCCATGTATCTAGCAAATCGATCAGGAGACTGTCTCTGTCTGCACTGTGAAGTAGGGGCTCCTACATTCTGTGCAACATCTAGTCTCATTCTGTCAGCTTCCGTGGTGCGCTTTCTGCCATTTCTGATGGATGGCTTTGCTTGAGTGGTTTCGTCCACTCCATGAATCTCCTCATGTGGCTGATCCACATCTTGAGACTCATCCTTGGGAACCAACAGTTCCTCTTCTGCATGCAAGTCTAACTCCCTCTCAAGCGACAACCGAATGAATTTCCCCTCATCGAATTTTATATCTCGTCGCATAACAGTCATCTTACTGTTAGGAAAATAAACACAATAATTATGGGGTGTTTCTATGTACCCCACAAATATCCCAACTTCAACAGCCGGTTCCAGCTTCTTCCTGCATCCTTGTTCACATGCACAAAAACAGATGAGCCAAATTTTTTTAAATGCGAAACATCAGGTTTCTTACTAGTAAAAGCTTCTTCAGGTGTACTCATGCCAAGTACTCTATGAGGACAACGGTTCTGCACATAAACCAAAAATTTCATGCTTCTTCCCACAAATGAATTGGTAGGCCCTGATCATGCAACATTGCTCGTGTTGCACCCATGATCGTTCTGTTCTTTCTCTCTGCGACCCCATTTTGCTGTGGGTTATGAGGCACTATGATTTCTCTTCGAATTCCTTCTCTGCTGTAGAAGTCTTTGAATTCGTTAGAGATGTATTCTCCACCATTATTGCTCCTTAGAGCCTTCACTTGCTTCCCCGACTCTTTCTCCACCAATGCTTTAAACTCACATAACTTTGAGAATGTTTGATCGTTCTTCTGCATGAAGAATATCCAACATTTATGAGAAAAGTCATCAACAAAAATAACATAATACCTATGTTTTGTTGTTGAAGCAACCGAGAATGGTCCACACACGTCCGTGTGAATTCTCTCCAGGATCACCGAAGCATGGTTCTCCTTTTCATGAAAGGTGGATTTTACATACTTCCCCAGGGTGCACCTCTTGCACTGATCTGAATGAGCAAGTGTTCCCCTTGGAAGTCTAGTAGATCTTTGCTGCATGATCTTCAAGGCTCCATGATGAAGATGGCCCAATCTCCTATGCCATAATTCGCCTTCATCTCAGCTCACCACTTTTTCTGCCTTGCCTATCATGGCATTGCAGCCATCTACCTCCAGCATGTAGAGATTCTTAACTCGAATGCCTATCTTCTTGAATTGATCTGTTGCTCTATGTCGTAGGTAGGCTTTACCACTGCTAAAAACAACATCATAGCCTCTGTCCTCCAACATTGCGACTAAGACCAAGTTTTTCTTCAGACCTGGAACATGCATAACATTTTTCAATTGAAATGGTTTACTTGACTCCCTCTGGAAGGTAATGGTACCAATACTAGTTGCACTGTATCATCCATCATCGCCCATCTCTATATGCATTCTGAGATCTTTCTCCTCCAAGTCAATGAAAGACTCTTTATCTCCCGTCATGTGGAATGAAGCGCCACTATCCAAATACCACACCGATCCTGATGCACTTGAAGCCATGCATGCGATCAAAGCGAAATCAAGCTCAAATTGTGAGACAAGAGCCTCACCAGTTGCAGATCCAACAACCGTCTTGTTCTTCTTCTTCTGTGGACAGTTAGTAGCAAGATGCCCACGTTCGTGACAGTGAAAACACTTCACTTTGGACAAATCCAGCTTCGTGACTTTAGACTCAGATTTTGATTGGAATTTCTTCCCTTTCCCTTTCCTTGCCTTAACAGTCAAAGCACAATCCTCTTCATCATCACGCTTTGATGAAGATCCATCTCTAGTGTTCTGCTTTAACTCCTCTTGCACTAGATCCGACCATAGTCGCTCCCAATCCTGCAATTTTTCCCTTCCATTGACAGAGTCTTGATAACTGTGCCAACTCTTAGGAAGCCCTAGGAGTGCCAAGCTCACCAAATCATCAGCAACGACTGTTATTCCCACAGTTCCAAGCTCATCCCAACATTGGACAAACTTCGTGAGATATTTTGGAATGGTGTCGCATTTCTCCATCTTGATCTTCCTGAGTTTATCTTTGAGCGCCAATTTCCTATGGTCGCTACTGTTTTGGAACAGATCTATCAAAACCTTCCACATTGCATATGGTGTGGTTTTCCCATGGAGACTTGAGACAATGTAGTCTCGTACTCCCTCCAACAGAATCCTCCTCGCCTTCGCCACTTTCTTTTTCCATGCATCAAGATTTGCAGTGTCTGTTGCATCCGGCTTAGGAACATCGTTGTCAATCTAACCCTTCAAGCCATTGTCTTCGAGCACTGCTTCCATCCTGTCCTTCCAAGCAATGTAGTTAGAGCTGCACTCGAGTGCATACTCCAACCTCAAGCCATTGAAACACATTTTCGATCTTGAATCAAGTGTCACACTAAGAAAATATTGCAAATTCGAATGTTATCCAACCCAAAACTCAACTCCTGCAATCCCTCTTCCCTGGGAGGTTCACACCCCACCTGAGAGTAGCCTGAGGGAAGTTCAGACCCTACCTGTGTGTAGCCTGCGAACTTGCTTGGGAAGTTCACACCCTGCTTCACTGTAGGGTGAGGGAAGTTCGCACCCTGCTTCACTGTAGGGTGAGGGAAGTTCACACTGCTTCACTGTAGGGTGAGGGAAGTTCGCACCCTGCTTCACTGTAGCTTGCGAGAATTCCAATGAAGTTTGCACCCTGCCTTTGTCTAGGGTGCGAGAATTACTGTTCCTGAAAATGATGGTAGTTTTTAGTACTAGGGTTCGTACCCTGCTAGAGATGGGACCTGCGAACACAAAACAATGTTCGCACCTAACTTCCGTAGCTTCATGGCCTCCGTGGCTCTGATACCATGTAGAAAATTTCAATACAAATTAAGTATTTCCTGCAATTCTCCTGATCTAACAATTACGCCATTGTTAAATACATAATCACTTCTACTATTATTCTTGCGGAAATTAAACTACGATCAAAACCACAATCACAAAGTGAAATATCAAGAACACATAACATAGAAGTTTTACCGGGAAAGCGTAAAGCTAAAAACCCCACTATCATATATTATGTATATCATGAATCATGAAACAATCTCATACAAAACTCTAATCCAAGAGCTCTTAGTACAATACAATCGTCTCACACTATCATACACAAATCAACAAATACATGTGCCAATTCCTGTTTCCAGACAGCTTGCCTCCTCTGCACAATCTCTGCAATTCGAATTCTCACAATGATCATTAACGGATTGCCTAGTTTGCACATGCTCATAAGCATATCCACTGCATGTGTGATCAAATCACAACCGATAGCCAAACTATCCCTTTCACTTGTTATCTCAACTGGGTCTCCACTGGATCTGACATGCATGTAGTTAACCGTGGTGAATCTTCAGTTGCATGTGAGTTCACTGATTAACTGAACTCTCACTAGTGCATGTTTAGTTACAACTAGTACAACTGATCTTAACTCACTTAACTACACTTATGATTCTGTTACAAATCCAACTCACTCAGTTATGAATGAAATAATAGATTAATATTTGTTGTCTAATTTATTTAAGGGAAAAGTAAATTAGACACATGTTTCTTGTTGACTTTTCAACATGAAATTTGATGGGTTGTTAAGGACGTCATCCACATTGGGTGAGAAGGAAAGAACATCCCAACTCAACAATTTCAACAATGTTTTGTGCATAATATTGAGCAAATGATAATTTCAATTTCGACGATTGACAAGCCAACAATTCCATCAGGGAAGTATTGAAATTTAATGGGTCATTAAGGACAATGGAAACATTTGGTGAGAATGCAAGAATGGTCTTGACTAGAAAATTTCAACGATATTCCTTGTAGAAAATAGGTCGAACATGAATTCTAATTTTGATAATCAACAAGCCAACAATCCCATCTGAGAAGTATTGAAATTTGATGGGTTTTTAACGATAAACTCGACATTTGGTGAGAACACAATAAATCTCCCGAATCAACAATTTGAACAATGTTCCTTGAAAAAAATTGAGTGAACATGAGTTTTGATTTTGACTATTGGGAAGCCAACAATTTCTACAGAAGAATGTCGATGTTTGGTGATAATGTAAGAATGTTATCCATTCAACAATTTCAACAATATTCCTTGTAGAAAATGGGGTGAACGTGAATTTCAATTTTGACGATCAAGAATCCAACACATCCATTAGGAAAGTATTGAAATTTGACAACTTGTTAAGGGTAGTGTCCACATTTGTTGAGAATGCAAGAATGATCCCTACTCAAAAATTTCAACAATGTTCCTTGTAGAAAATCGAGAGAATGCGAATTTCAATTTCACCAATTGACAAGCCAACAATTCCATCAAGGAAGTATTTAAATTTGGTGGGTCATTAAGGACAACATTGACATTGGGTGAGAATGCAAGAACGATCTGACTCGACAATGTCAACAATCTTCCTTGCAGGAAATTGAGCAAAGAAGAATTTCAATTTTGACGATTGACAAGCCAACAATGCCATTGATGAAGTATTTAAATTTGATAGGTTGTTAAGTACAATGTCAACATTTGGTGAGAATGGAAGAACAATCACGACTTAGCAATTTCAACAATGTTCCATGTAGAACATTGAGTCAACATGAATTTCAATTTCGGTGATCAATGAGCCAACACTTTCATCAATGAAGTATTTAAATTTGATGGGTTGTGAAGGACATCACCTACATTTGATGAGAACACAAGAACGGTCCCGACTCGATAGTATCAATAATGTTCCGTGCAAAAGATTGAGCAAATGTGAATTTCAATTTCGACGATTGATAAGCCAACAATTTTGTCAGAGAAGTATTGAAATTTGATGGGTCGTTAAGGGAAACAATGACATTTGGTGAGAACAAAAGAATAGTCTCAACTCATCAATTTCAACATGTTCCTTGCATAAAATTGAGCGAATGTGAGTTTCAATTTCGAAGATCGACAAGTCAACAATTCCATCGGGAAAGTATTGAAATTTGACAAGTTGTTAAGGACAATGTTGACATTTGGTGAAAAACAAGAATGGTCCAACTCGACAATTTCAACAATCTTCCTTGCATGAAATTGAGTGAATGCAAATTTCAATTTTGACGATCGATAAGCTAACAATTCCATTAGGGAATTATTGAAATTTGGTGGGTCGTTAAGTACAACATCGACATTTGGCGAGAATGAAAGAATCATCTCAACTCAACAATTTCAACGATGTTCCATACATAAACTTTAGCGAACATGAATTTCAATTTTGGTGATTCACAAGACAATAATTCCACCAACAAAGTATTGAAATTTGATGGGTTGTTAAGGATAGTGTTGACATTTGTTGAGAATGCAAGAATAGTCTCGACTCAACAATTTCAACAATGTTCCATGTATAAAATTGAGTGAATACAAATTTCAATTTTAGTGATTGAAAAGCCAACATTTTCATTAGGGAAGTATTGAAATTTGATAGGTCGTAACTTAAGGACAATGTTTACATTTGGTGAGAATGCAAGAATGGACTGAATAAATAATTTCAACAATATTCCTTGTAGAAAATTGAGTGAGAACGAATTTCAATTTTGATGATTGACAACCCAACAATTCCATCACATAGGTATAAAAGTTTGACAATTTTTTAGTGTTGACACTTGGTGAGAACCCAAGAATAGTATTGACTAGGCAATTTCAACAATATTTCTTGCATAAAATTGAGCGTCCGTGAATTTCAATTTCACTGATCGACAAGCCAATAATTCCAATAGGGAAGTATTAAAATTTGATGTGTCATTAAGGACAACATTGGCATTTGGTGAGAATTCAAGAATGGTCCCGACTCAACAACTTCAAAAATCTTCCTTGCAGAAAATTGAGCAAACGTGAATTTCAATTTTAGTGATAAACAAGCCAACAATTCCATCAAGGAAGTATTGAAATTTGACAATTTTTTAAGTACAACGTCGACATTTGGTGAGAATGCAAGAATGATCTCAACTCGACAATTTCATTAATCTTCCCTGCAAAAAAATGAGTGAGTGCAAATTTAAATTTTTGCGATCAACAAGCCAACAATTCCATCAATGAAGCATTGAGATTTTATGGGTTTTTAAGGACACCATCGACTTTTGGTGAGACCAACAATCCCGACTCAACAATTTCAACAATGTTCCTCATAGAAAATTGACGAACATGAATTTCAATTTCAATGATTGACAAGCTAACAATTCCATCACAAAAGTATTGAAATTTGATAAGTCGTTAAGGACAATATCAACATTTGGTGAGAATGCAAGAACGGTCCCGAATCAACAATTTCAACAATCTTCCTTGCAAAAAATTGAGTGAACGTGAATTTCAATTAAGATGAAAAACAAGCCAACAATTCCATCAGGGAAGTATTGAAATTTGATAGGTCCTTAAGTACAGTGTCGATATTTGGTGAGAATGTAAGAACGATCTCGTCTTGTTAATTCCAACAATGTTCCGTGAAAAAATTGATCGAATACTAGTTTCAATTTTGAAAATCGACAAACAAACAATTATAATGAAGTATTGAAATTTCATGGGTCATTAAGGACAATATAGACATTTGGTGAGAATGAAAGAATAGTCTTGAATCAACATTTAAAGCAATGTTCCTCATAGAAAATGAATCCTTCTCAACTAAGCCATGCTGTAACGAATCCTCCTCCTTGAATTCTTTTGTGGTTTAGATGCCATTATTAAACCAACATATATGTACAACCAATAAAACAACATCTTCCATAATTCTCTCTGTATGAGACATGCACAACTATAGAGGCTAAGAACAATGTGTAAATTGGTTGTGTGGATTATATTGAATGTATAAAGGACTTGATGGCTAGATAAATGATCAAAGTAGGGTCCTTGGAAGACCAATATTCTTTTGTAGATATCTAATGAATTATACTAATTCAAGTGTTCTCAAACAAAATTTACAACAATCAAAGGGAATGCATTCTGCATTCAACAAAAAGACTAGGTCACTTTCTCCACCTCCATATCAACATCCAAGAATCCTCTTCATCCTTATGGGAAAAAAATCTAATATGTAGGAACAAGCTTCAAATTCTATATGATCAAGCACTCGAGTCATTCCTTCTTTCTATGTCTCAATCATGTTCCTCTCTTGAATTGAATCTCTAATTCAATTATGGAATCTTCTCCCATGTGGTGGTTGTTACGTTTTATCCCTAGAAAATTATGTTTATTTTACTTGACAGATCGTATATTGTAGACTGGAAACACATAGATATGTGGATCTAGTGGTCTCTTCAACACCTAGCTTGACTCCCTTGGGTACCATGATCCCTCGATGATGGCTCTTCCCGGAGATCACAAGCATCGTTCATATCACATGCCCTCTATCTTTATCACATGATGACCTTTTCAAAGGCGTCTTAGACCTACAACTTGTGCACACGTTGGTGATTTTACTCACATGGAACTCACTCCAATCACCAGTGGAAATTTCCTTCACAACACTCTACATAATTTATGAGCAGTATATTTATTGTACAACACTAACAAATTCTAGAATTCTCTTTGGAAATGGAAACTAACTAAAAAATTCAAATGCAGAAACAATGTAGAAATAAAAAACAACAAACAATATATTCCTATCTATTCTAAGGAGGACTACATCTCATAGGCTCTCATTTTCCTGGGCTCTCTGATGAGGGATTTAATCCCATGATTGCTCTGATACCATGATAGAAAATTAGAGAGCAGACATTGTTTCTTCACACTCTAAAAAAATGTTATGAGTGGGATATTATTCAATCAACTATGTTACATATAAATAATTCAATCTTTGGCTTAAGATATATACACTATCTTAGCCACACTAACAACCTGTTGAGAGAATATCTCAACCACACACACAACTAGGAGCTAACTAGTTGGAGAGAATAGTTCAAGTCCAACTAGATCTAACAACCTCCTAAATCTTAGAAGCAAATAACTCATGTAGAGCACACTCTACCTTACAATATCCAATACATTAAAACCCACAACCATATGATATAATGAGGAACCATATGAGGAATCATACATTAATCAATAAGACAAGTAGGAATTAATAATTCCAACATTGAGAAGCATAGATCTTTTTCCAACAAGTTGGATGCCAATTTCCTAGTAAGTTCCTAAATTATTTATCGATAAAAACTACTTCTATTTCTTTCATTCTTGCTATATATGTTCATGGACCTATAGGAAAACTTGTGGATATGGAATTCATGGATCCTATTTATCACATTCCAACAGGAAGAACCATTAAAGCTTTATCAACTTGCTTCCTAACTTATTTCACTCTATCACCATTCTTCCAAGGTTTGTGAAAGAACCTTCCTATGGACTGCCTCTGTCATTTTGCCTTTGAGATTTATGGATTCATGTCTAGGAAGTGGGATCCTGATAACAATATCAAACAAAGTGCTAAATTTTGAATTGTGAATGTTTTGGTGTAGGGTATCAAGTTATTGATTGTGATAGAGAAGCAAGAGTTGAAACCAAGGATACTTATATAATTTCTCTTCCTCCTTTTGAGATTGCTACCTACAAAATATAGGGAAATATGTGGTTGTCTGTAGATAGTGTTGATCAACAATGATTGGTCTTTCTACTTTGTATTGCATATTTCTCGTTGAAGGAGCTTGGTTTTTGGCACTCATATTCTTTTTTTGTCTTGCATAGCCTATGGATGCAAGTGTGTTATTTTCTATTTTTGTCAGCGAATTTGTAATTTTTCTTTGTTACAGAGGCAACATTTTGGAACCCTTAACTCATGCAAAATACTCAAAATCAATTTGGAAAGTGGATTTTGAGAGTGTAGACAATAAAATTCACCTCAAGTTCTGAAAATAGTTAAATTGATTTGTAAGAAAAAATGTGCAAAAATTGATTCTTAATCTCTAACTAGATTAGAAATAAGTGCAAAAAATAATTCTTAATCCCTAATTAGATTAACCAGTGGAAGACTAGTTGCTTGTGAAAATGATACTCTCTCTTATCACATCTTGGACAACATGTCAAGGATATTTTGTAGAGGAAGAAAGTAAGAATAGGGAAAACAAGGTTGGATTATAGTTTAATTTGACTTGTTGTTGGTATTGTTTTTTTAGGGAACTAGCATTGAGAGTAGAAAGTTCTAGACACGACAATGACATGTTGACAACCTGGTGAAAATTTTCAATCTTGGCTATGTGCAGTCTTTTTAAGTTAGGTTTTCTTGGCATACCCTTCACCTAGAAAGTACTATACAATGTCATAATGTTATTTATATGTGTTTATTAGATTGCTTTCTTATGTTGATATTGCTTTTGCTTGCTACTCTAGAGCTTTGCTAACTCTTTTAATAAAGGTCAAATGTTACTGAAAAACAATATTGTTTCTAGGAAGTATCTATTATAAATATTGTTTTAATCAATATCTTCTTAAATGGCATATAGAGATGTAGGATAATTGATATACTTTTTTTCACTAATATTTGAGCCTAGCTAAAGGCACCAACATGAAATTTGTTAGATATTATAGGGTATTTGATTATTGAGACATGATATCTCTATTTAAACATAAATAGAAAATGGGAAAATTGAACATAAAGTGTTTATTATGTTGTAGGATAGTACGATTCCATCTTATGGACATTGTTTATAACGTTCTTTACCAAGACTCTCTTGGGTCATATTCTTTTGATTTGTTTCTATCACCATACATGTACATGTAATTTATTCTTTTGTCCTTTGATTCTTTACTACATAGAAAATTTTAATAAAAGATATCACCTCAAAGGAATCTTTTCATTTGAAGTGAAAGAACATCACCAAGGCCTCCTTTCGAGATTCCATAATTCATTTTCATATAATGTTGGTATTGAAACTATGTAGGTTGTTCTAGATCCTATCAATGATTTTCACTACAATCTACAATTTGAAACCTTTCAATTCAAAATCCAACAACATCCCAAAAATAATCCCTACTATTGATCCATGTTAATCTCATTTCAATTTAATTTAAGTGCAGTGCATGGCCATGGATAAGTCAATATCCATTATTTTTTGTAGAGTAGCATGACAACACAACAAGAATTAATGAGGCCGTCACCTTGACCAATATCTTATCATGCTCATTCATAAAGGGGGTTTTTAAATTGTAAAAAATAAATTCAATATATTGTTGGTATGGGGGGGATGTGGGGTCTCAAGGGGTTTATATGTATTAGGGGGTATAAAAATAGGTATCTAGTGAAAATAGGAGTTTCTTTTATTGCAAAGATGTATAGGGAGGAGGGTTTAACAAAAGGATTTTGGAAGATATTCACTAATGTCACAGGTTCACAGAGTGAATGCCCCATGCAAGAATTACATTGTAGCTAATTCCATTGCAGTGAATTCCATGAAAATAGATCACTATTCTTTATTTGAAAAATGAATAAACAAAGGAAAATGATAAGAGAGGTTTCTCCTGAGTCCTAAGGTTGCAAATATATGAATCACAATAAATGTTGAGTAGCATAAAAATGCAAAACACACTAATTTCTTGCGATGAATACCCTTGGAATTTTGGTGGAAATTATGGTTTTATTCATGATTCCATTTTTATTGTGCCATTTTAGTCATGATTTCACCATGTAACTTGAGAAAAACCTGATGTTGAAAATGTAAAATTTTGTTTGTTTGTTTGTTTTTATTTCATTTTGCACATTTAAATTTATCAAATGCAAATGGGGAATTCACCATGGAAATATTTGTTGACAACAATTGGATATCAATTTGAACCATGGCATATTTTAGTAAGAAATAAATAAATATATTTACAACACTTCGAAAATGCTAAGTATTGATGTGACAAGGAAGTGTCTAAAGCTAAGGGAGTTTCCAAACTTGCACCATTTCCACATAGAACACATTGACAATAACTGCTCATGCGAAGAGGAAGAGACAAATGAACATGAAATTGATCTGTAGAATTTAGATCAAACATTGTCTTTGTTTTAACAAATAAGTTAATTATTCTATTCAAACCGTGTATTTTTAAGCAATACCTTACCATGTGATATTCATATTTTTTGAAATGGTGTTAAATAGAATTGGTCCTAGAGACATGGTTCAGATTAACTAATTTTTAGAATAACCATAACCATATCTATAACCACACATACTGAATGACCATATCTCTTCATATGGGGCGAGGATTGAAGGAAGCGTTTTAGAGTATGTAACACACACACACACACACACACACACACACACACACACACACACACAGAGAGAGAGAGAGAGAGAGAGAGAGAGAGAGAGAGAGGTATTATTACCTCATGCTAAGAGGGAG
>JASDQU010104532.1:210784-225298 GCA_032191745.1 Picea mariana
TGCCGTTTTCTTTGCAGGGTTCTAGAGATCTGGAAGAACATGACCAGATCAGTCTTGTAGCCAATTGGCACTGCTGCGATGTATTTTTGAACTTTTGAACATAAATAAAGAAACCTCCCCCACAGAGACAAAGGCCTGGAGATGTAGGCAAAGTTGTGCCGAACTCCGTTATCAATCTGCGTGTTATGGTTTGCTGTCTATTATTACATTTCAGATCTGCACATGTGTGTATGGCTGTCATAATTCCTCTTCTTTCCTCATTCTTTCACTAATTTTCTCAAATGGTTAATTAACACATGCAAAATTAAAACTCAACCATAGTCATTAAAAGATCCTACAGATCACCTTTATGCCTTTTTCTTTAAGTGTTCAGTTTATCATACAAGTCCCTTTTTCTTTAGATATTCATATACATGCTAGGGACTAGGGGCATTGTCCTCATAGCGATGTGGCATTCCTCAAGATTTTTGGATTTTGATTTTATCTCTTCACCTCTAGCCTTTTTGGATTTACGATTTATGATTTTATCATTTGGAGTTTTTCTTTTGACCTTTGAGAAATCATACAAGATCAAGATAAAATATTTTTATATGGATGGAATGAATGATACATGGAAGGTGGAAAATGTATGGTTAGGATGTAGGAAACACCATCTAGGATAAATAGCAAGTGATACAGATTGACCCGATAAATGACACACTTCTAAAAGAAAACATCTTCCCCAAGGTATAACGAGAAAAATAATAAAACCATGCAATGTTATCAAGTGCTATCAGATATCATTGAGTGTTTACCACTTTCATGAATAACTAGGAGGTTATAGCATCACATCCAAATAAACATTTATACATGGGAAGGTAAACATAATGAAGCCATACTATGTCATCCATAGTGTAATATGTCATCTGAGGAGTGAGGGAGGAGGGAGAGCTACACCATAACTGAGATAGCATGATCATACATCTCATGGAGATCAAGAGAAACTATGTCTAGTCTGAAGAAGATGAGCATGACATCTCATGCAAGCAACAACATGACACCCTTGTGAGGGTACCTCTGAAATTTGTTACCACTGAGGGGGCAATAGGAAACAACTTAGAAGAATACTACCACACAACGAAGACCATTGCTCTTTGAGTGAGGTTGCTTATTTGTGCATAACTTCAAAAAAATACATTAATGTAGTTTTGTGAAGTCTATGCCAACACCTTAGTTTCTGTTAACCCCTCATTATAGGGGTAACTAAGGAGATCATGTCTTGAGGAAACAGAGCCCATAGGGTCCCTCCTATTCTTGCTAATCATTACTCATCACCAACAATAAAGAAGCATCCACTACATCAGCTTGGTCTCAGAAGACAATGGGTCTTTCTTCATGAGGTAACAAGTCTGGTGTCATGGTAAGTGTTACTTTAATATTTTAAGCATTTGAACATGTTGCAAAGAATCATTTCTTGATTATGAAATGTTTACTTGGAAATTATACCTTTTTCCAAATTTCACCTTGGTGGTTGTCATTGTGTCCTAGAAAGTTGGTCACCCTCGGGATAAGGGTTTCTATTGGGTACTCCCTTGAAGGGTCATCGTACCATTCTCGTCTATACTTACTACCTTCCATGTTTCTTCCCCTCCATTTCTTCATCTTCTGGGTTTCCGGGCCCATTGATCGAAGAAGGGATTGTACCTCATTTCATGGGAAGAAGGGGATAAAGGCCCAGAGGTGTTGTAGTTGGAAAAAAGATAAAATCCAATATTATCCTTCTAGATGCTCGCCCTTGGGTCCTGGGACCAATAAAATGCTTCTCCAAAAAATTAAGGACCTACAAAAGAAATCTCATAATTAATAAATGTCCTACTTGTTGAATAAATGCATTTTGTGGTGCCCCTTACTTTCCATTGCATATGGTACTCTATGTGTTTCTAGATTCAAGTGGCATTGCGGTACTATTTACTTTCCATTGCAAATAGTACTCAATGTTTTGGACCTTAATCAATTAATGGTAATAAAAGGGCTTGGAAAAATGTTGTATTGTGGATGAAGGGAAACACACCCTCTACAAAGGATCCCCTAAATGAGACAATACAAAACCTTGTATGTCAAGAACCCCATGCCTAGAAGTCTTTCCCCAAACCACTTCATACTCATCACATGATCTATATAAGGTACTCTTGGGAAACATTCCTTAACTTGGGGATTGGCTAAACCAATAGGGCACCTTGACACCCCTCCCACACCTAATTTTGGAAAATTTTATAAGGTCTTTGAGCATGTGTTTAATTTGAAAAGGGGGGTTTGATGCACATGTTTGGGTGGTTCTATTATTATATGTGGCTTACTTGGCATGATTCATATAACTTTTGGACCCTTGGAGGGCATTCTTATTTGTCTTTGCAGGATCTTTCCCACATGATGGATGCTAGACCCCACGTTTGGGGCACCATTTGATTATGAGAATTGCACCTTGATGATGGAGGCCATTGAATTTGTAGGAATATTGGCATGAATATACGATGAGATTCCACCCTTCTCCACTTGGATGATGGCCTTTGGAGGCCTAGATGTCACCCTTCTAGCCCTTGATGTCACCTAGGGGCTAGGGTTTGATGGCTCACATGTTGATTTGATGGGAGGAGGAATTTGGCATTGACCTTGGCATATGGGAGAGTGACAGATGGCCTTTGGAGGCCCAACATTCCACAATTCCATCCTTGACGTCACATCGTAGAGCTCAATGTTACCCTAAAGGGGCATGCCATCACCCTTCTAAGGGTATATTTTGATTTAAATTTGAATTTTGCAAATTAAATGGATAATTTGAGGGGGTCGGCCCTATTTTATTTTTATGTTGACACTTTAAGTGGAAAAATAGGTCAAGGAGGGATCATATAAATACACCACCTTGACATTTCATTTATTCATAACATTCTTCCTCACATAAGTGAGAGTTACTTCTAAAATTTTCGCTATTTTTGGGGTTATTGGCTCTTTTTCTTATGCACTATCTTTTGGAGGACACGTGTGGATCATTCTTTGCTGATTTTTGGATTGATGTACTGCAATTAGGGTTTTCTCTTGTCAAATCTTGGTGAAGTAAGTAGAATTCTGCAATTTCATTTCAAGTTGTTTAGTGCTTATGGTAAATTTTACTTGTTCATGTTGAAGAATCTTGCTTGACAAAACCCTAAGAGAGGAGCATAAGTGTTTCCTCCTCTCATAAGACTAATTTCATCCATAATTTGTAAAAGGAATCCTACCTAGATGTAAGCTCCTAAATCCCTAAAGTGCTAGCACTTTAGGAATTTTCTTCTAGACTCTTGATTATTACTTGCTTCAAGAACTTAAGTAGGGAGAACATGTTGCTAGAGCCCAAAACTGCTTGCACTCTAGCAACCCTTCTCTTTAAGGATTGCAATCTAAGGCCCTAATGTGTTAGCACCTTATATTTCAAACCCTGCATCTTAGATCTTGCCACTATAATATCCAAATTATATTGTACTTTTTTTGTAAAAGACTCCATAGCCCTAAGACACTAATCTACACACTCTCTTGTGATGAAAGTGATCAAACAACTCTCTATTTTCGTTCTCTAAATATTTTCACTAACTTTGCTGACTCTAACCTAAGCTAATTCACTAATATTTTTGTTGTTGTAGCAAAAGTTTTCTACAACCATACTAACATACACTAATTTTCCACATACATTGATCTAATAGTAGTCAAAAATACTCAAAATTGCTTGGAACAACTGGATATTGATCTACTGAATATGTACTAAATTTTCCTTGTTAATTCATGCAATTATGATCTCTTTTACTTAATGTTGTTAAAATACTATAATTGTTGTTATAAACTGTTATACTACTACAATCTTGTACCAGCCATAGCCAATTTTCATTTTCTATTGTCTTCTAAGGTGATAACTGAATATAAGTATCTATAAATCATCACACATATGTTATAATTTGTCTTGTTCTAGGAAGGTAACCGAAACATCTTCTACCTCATCAATTTCATAGACATAGACATTTGACTTAGGTGATCATGAAAGGGGGCTATAGGTTTGGATACAATACTTGCTACTTTGATCCCTTGAGGTCACTAGGGAAGCCTCCCTTGTGGTGGACCTCCTCCATTAGTAAAATGAGGGGATTTCTTACTAAGGTGACAATGGTAGGATTTCCTATAGTTACACAAGATTTGGTGATCTTGTGTTGGGATTTGCACAACTACAAATCCCATGATAACAATTTCTATGCTCCTCATCTAATCTAATCCAAAACATGCACTAAAAATTCTTTGTGTGACCAACAAAGATCCCATGCCAAATATAACACCTATGAAATGTAGATATGTCTAATATGGGAGCCAACTTCCCTCTCCAACAAGGTATTTGAAGGAATCTAGGAATGGAAAATCACAATTTTGACAATGAAATTCTATAATTTACAATTTATTATACTGTAGATGGATTATCAATCCCCCATTCTCATTGAAACAACTCCATACTACAATTTAAGTGATTAAAACTTATAATTCCAACAATCCATCAAAAATCCTATCAAAATTATAAAGAAAACTCACTAAAAACTAAAAAAATGTTTGCTATAAGATTAGCTTACTCCATGCAAATGCCAACATTCTTGCACAACTATAACAACAACTCAACTTGCCCAGTTAATTCCAACACATTTCCTGATAGTCCCACACATAGGTCATAATCAATCAATAATCAATTTTGACAAGGTTATTAACAAATTTTTGCTATAACCAATAATTGACTTAAAACCAATTAGTAGGGGTGGTAGATGCGAGGGTGATCATTTTGGATATCGAGGGAAATATAGAAAAAATATATGCTTGGGGTTTTGGAAAGGCTACAAACAATAAATCATAAGCCTATGCTCTTTACAAGGGTATCCTTCTAACAAAAGAAGTCAGTCCATCCTCTTTGATCGTCATTGGAGACTCAAGCACTATAACATACCCAACCACTAACAGGATAAGCATGCTACCTCAAAAACACACTTCCAAACTGATTTCAAATTTTGATAACTTTTAACTCGAAATAAATCATGACAGATTGAAATAACCACACATGCAATAATCAATACTCATGCTAAACCATCCAAGAAAATAACAACGTGCCATGCACAACAATAACCAGCAAGCATGCACATTATAAATATGAATCTTAGAGATAATAAGAATACACGATGGAATATAAATATACATAAAACATAGAGATCACTTATCTTTAATTAAACCATCACCAACTGGCTATAGACCAAGGATGTTCCTCCCAACCATAGACATTGTTGTTCCAATTCTCAACAGTAGGTCACCCCCGAGCCAGGGCTATGAATCCACAAGGATAGGTCCTATGCCAGATCTAAAACAAACAATAGTTGGCTAATGAGCTCTCACGTTTTCCCAACCACACACCAATCCTAATTTCCGGCTCTCTTTCCCCTTCAACCTGCACAACCCAAAGAAATGAACACCTTTATATGCCATGCAACCCCTCAGGTTGTTGCATTTCTCTCTAGAGCTCCAATGCTACTGGTAAGAAAATATCCATGTTGGAAACTCCAAGGATTCTCAATTGTGACAATTATTTCAGAACTACCATCAATCTCATGCCTGTAGGCATCCATTCCAACCTAGAATGATCAACAATTCCTCAAAACCATCCCACAATGCCTCTCCTCCTCCATCCATTCATTTCCATACTCCAAACAAGAGCACATGAATTAGAAAGAGTGAATGAGGAAGAATCCCTAGGAAAGAGTGTAAGAGTAATTGGAGAAGAACAAATAACAACCCCCAAAACAACCCACAAGGGATGTTTATACAATTACATGAAATCAAGAACCACATGGCCTTCCCCCCAAGAAGCTCATGTATCTACTTTTCTCAATTAAACCCAAAATAGGTAAATAGAATATAATAAAAAGACTTAGCCCCTTTAGCCCCCTCTCTCATGGAATCATATCCCCCTATCTCTTGTCCTTGTCCATATTTCAACCAACGATGTATTTTATTAATATATATAGATGTATTACATTTCTAGGCACTCCGACCCCTTTCCAACTTTACTAGCTCACCAACCTAAGTCACATTTACATAATACATTATAGTTCATATGGATCAAAACTGGGTTGTTACAAGCACAATAATCAATTTAATGGTTTTCAAAACAATCCCCTTAGATAGAAAAATTGCTTTGATCATGTCCCGTGTCCAAAAGGAGATTGGTAGTCTAGATAAGGCTTCATTTTATTTGGTTCTTAGAGAACACAATCATTAGGCCAATTCATTAGCCAATGAAGTGATCAAATTTAACCCTAAATTCATTTGGAAAAAAGAGGGGTTGTATTACCATCCCATTTTTAGCAATCTTAACAACTTATGGTCATGAAGGTAAGGTCACTCAACATTGTAATTGGTTTCCACTTGTTCATCAAATATAGCCATCGGATGTAATGTCCCCAACTCTGCTCCAGGCCATGTCACATCAAAATTTTGAGCTTTGATACCACTTTGTAACGTATCCAACCTCATAGCTAAGTCCCGTTACCACATTGTAAAGTCTCCACCACCGCAACTTGCTAAATAAAGATTTGAAATCAATTCTTTCTTCTACGGAAGAAACTCATTGAAACCAACAATGCACACAACTGGCCTTGTGCTATGCACAACTATGTTTTCCTAGTGTGCATAAATTGGTCTCGTATCGTGCACAACAACCATGTCTTAGAAATTCAACGTGCTCAACCATCATTGTGTCGACCGCATCGATTGTCGCTCAACACATGACATTTCTAGCTTCGCGCTAGAACCCATGCGATTATTGCTAAAGTTACTTAACATATAACGACTATAATAACAGAATGAACTCACAATACAACTACACACACAACCATTCCTATGCCACATGCATGGTCTGTCCCATTTGCGCGCGTTGACTGATTTCCCTACGTGCGCGATGATTCGAGCCTTGCCTCAAAATCCCATGACCGTTACCATGGAATTATCTAACAAGAAACACTTAATAACTACCATGCTCTACATCTGCAACAATTATGCAAAACTAACAATACATGCCCAACCCAACATAATAATGTACCAATTCCATAAACATAAATAATATAATCATTCACATGTTAAATAGTATATAAACACATATAAATCATCATGTCCCATGCCCTGCATATGCAACAAACATGCAGTTCTACAACATATATAATCCACACACAAATATATATATACAACTGTAACACGTAATATGTTTAATATGTATATGTACATTACTCAGATAATAATACACATAAGAAGACACTTATCTTTTGTTGTAATCCAACAATTATTCCAAGGCCTTAAACGTTCCTCCTAACCATAGACTCTACTGCTCATAAAATATTAGCAGTAGGTCACCCCCGAGCTGGGGCTTAAAATCTGCCAAGACAAAGGATTCCTAATCCAAGCTAAGGTTTATCAACAATCAAAACACTCAAACAAAGGTGCCAACCCCAAAAAACAAACTACAATCCCTCATTCCTCACATGTCTTTCCCACCCCAGGAAGTGTGCCCCTTCTCTTCTCAACAATCCTCCGACTGCCCCACTTCCCTTTCATGGATTCAACAACATGCCTGACAGGAAGTCTTAGAGCCCTATAGCTGCAACTTGGCACCTTGGGAAAGCAATTCTCGACAATTATATCACTTGGAGATAATGTGTATGGGCCTAAAAACCCACTTCTTCAATAGCACAAGGGCCTGACAACTCGCCTCTTCAATAACACACAGGCCTGACAACCCACCTCTTCAATAACATACAATCCTTCCCAAGTACAAGGTTATATGATGGAAACAAGTTACAACAAGATACATATGCTTAGCAGAGGAAGGTTGGTCTTCCTCTTGAAGGAATGAGTGAATCCCCCCCAAAAATACCCTAAGGCACAACAATATATTTGCATGACTAAAACTAGACACTTGTCACCTTAAGAACTAGCTTCGCTCCACTTGGTGACTTGTTCCCATCCCTTAGGAGATTAGGATAGATATATATCCCTTAAATTATATTTTTGGAAATATTATTAAAATATTCCCTCCTCCTAACTCTTAGCCCCTTTTCCCTTTTCTAGTCGAGTTTAAGCTCCCCATCTCTGTTTGTCTGATTGGTCTATGTGCAGTGATACATTTTCATTAATTATCTGAGTGTCATCACATTTTTACAAAGATAGGCTCACTGACCTTTTATCCCCACAACACACTTATTCGGGTGCGTGCAAAACTATGAAATGGGTGTGCACCCTCCTTCACTTTGTCACACTAAACCACATAGGCACTCTGGCCTCAAAATATTTATATACAAAGGCTCTTTGTCTCCAAAATATCTTGGCTACAAATCTCGGTCTGATGCACACTTCAAGACAATCCTCACGCACTTCGTTAGGTACACGCAAACTATAAAATGGGCGCACACTCCACCTTTTGTGCACACACACAAAAACAAAACCCAAAACTTAGTGCTGACAACTCACCATCCTATATTTACATTTACAATTTGGGTTTGGGATAGGGTATTACATTCCCCTCCCCCTTATTTATGCACTATCCTCAATGCATTATGTACAATCAACTTCAAAAGTTTTCAAAAAGATATCGGTACTATGCGTGCATAACATCCTCGTGCTCCCAAGTTGCATCCTCATGGTTGTAATAGGTCCACTGGACCTTTACCAGTCTCGTTTCTTGATTCTAGAGCAACTTGAATTTCTAGTCTAATATGCACAATGGTTGAACTCAGAAGTCACCTTCTTGCTCCACCTAAATTACATTCCAATCAATTACATGATTAGCATTAGGCACATACTTTTTAAGAAAAGATACATGAAACACATTATGAATGCATATGGATGCAGTCAATGCAAGTATGCATGCGACATGACCAACCCTCTCCAAGATTTCAAATGGCCCACAATAATGTGCTGCCAACTTTGAACAATTTCCCAACTTAAGTGAACTCTTCCTAGATTTCACTTTCAAAAACATGTGGTTACCCACTTTAAATTCTCTATGAGTTCTACATTTATCTGCATAACGTTTTTGTCAGTTTTGGGAAGCCTTTAAGTTTTGATTTATTTTCACTATTTTCTCTTCCATTTACCTTAGCAAATCTGGCACAACCACTGCTTTGTTTGCTAGGTTGTCCCAAATCATTGGTGTGTTGCACCTTCTTCCATAAAGTGCCTCAAATGGGCTAATATTTAGAGATGCTCAATACCCATTTTTATATGCAAACTCAACCAAATGCAAATAATCTTCCCATTTTGATGGTTTATCCATCACATACATCCTTAGCATATCCTCGATCACTTGGTTGACTGTCTTTGTTTTCCCATATGGCTCTAGATGATAGGTTGTGCTAAAGTTCAGATTTGTCCCAAATCCTTTAAATAATCCCTTCCAAAAGTTTGATGTAAATTTGGGATCCCTGTCAGATACAATTATCTTGGGTATACCATGAAGCTTGACAATTTCCCTCATATAAATATCAACAATGTTTGTTGCCTTGTGAGTGAGCTTTACTAGAATAAAGTGGGAAGTTTTAGTAAGCTTATCCACCACTAGCATGATGGGAAAGGTCAAGGACTTTGTTTCTAACAATTGAGGCACAAGATGGTGCAAACAAATAATGTTGGGACAACAAATCCTCATTGATATTATGATTTCCAATTTATTTCATCAACTACTAATATTGGTATCATGTTTTAAAAATTATCCGCAACATGGAAATAGTCTATAATATCTAAACCTTTGGGATAAGGGAGAGTGAAGACTTAAATCTTCTCAATATAATTTAATCAACAATATAATTTTTAGAAAAAAAATTCACGATGTATTATTGATATGTTTGGAAAATAAAGATACCCAAATGGTCCTTTCTAAATAGCATGGCGGGCCTATGGACGTGTACCATTATGATGATATGATTGCTTATAAAAATTTAAGAGCCCGATATTATTGGCCCACCTTGTTTAAGGAATAACATTTATATGTTAGAAACTACCATGTAGGGCAGGTTTATGTAGGAAAAGAAAAGAAGACATATTTAACTTTGCAACTTGTCTATGTTGAGCAATATTTCTTATAATGGGGTATTGAATTTTTTATGTTGAACAATATTTCTTAGAATGGGGTATTGATTTTTTTAGTGAATTGAATGTAAAATATTCTAAGGGGATTATGTATTTCTTAACAACAATTGACTACTACACTAGATTGGTAGAGTCCATTCCCATGAAGGAAAATTAATTTCATTTGATTATCCAAGTCCTTCGAGAAAATATCATCATTAGATTTGATACTCTCTCTATTTTGGTGTTTAATAATGCCCAATAATTTTGACATGATGATTTAACAACATTCGTGTTGAAAAGAGGAATTCTTTTCAAGTAGTATTCCAACTATTATTCACAGGGGAATGGGGTTGTAGAGTCAACCAATAAAATACTTATTTGAATTATCAAGATGACTATAGTTGATCACCAAAGGAATTGGCATAACACTATGTTGAATTCCTCTTGGGATAATAGGGTAACCATGAAAACATCCTTGGGAAAATCGCCTTATTTATTGGTCTTTTGAAAAGAGCCTATGACTCTCTCTTCAAACTTGTTCCTCCCCTCCTTTCAATTATCTCACAAAATATTAGGAGAATATGTTTTTAAGAATCCAAGGCCGAATAAATGCAATTCTAAAATTATAAGAATAAAGAGAAAAGGTGACACATAAATTATTTGCGCACCAATGCCGAGTTAAACACTAGTTTGACACAAATACTTGTGCTAAGGAATTTCAGGTAGGTGACCTTGTTCTCATGTGAGATAAATATCATGAACTAAAGGGTAACCTTGCTAAGTTTTACTTTCTATGGATTGGTCTATATTAGGTAGTTGAAAGCTTATGTGAAAATACTTATACCCTCCAAGACCTAGAGGGTTATATTAAGTTCCTAAAGCACCCATTGGGGTTTATACAACCAAATATGGTGCTAATTATTTTCTAATGACTTCACCAAGTTTCCTACTTGGATCATCTACACCAATTTAATTATTTTCTTACAAATTTACTATTGTTTGAAATAGTAATGAAATAAAGTAGAATTGCCCTTATTCATGGTTACTAACTATTGAATTCTCAAGCATTTAAAATAGAATTTGAATGAATACTAAGAATAATTGTAGCACATAATTTCAGAATTTAAAGAAAATTTTAAATGTCTAAACTCACTAGAACGATACCTCTTTAAATGCCAAAATTGTCTAAGAATGGAGTTGTAGTCTAGCAGTAACAAGTCTCTATCTTCTCCCTCATTCGATGCCTAGAGTGGAATTAAACCTCCCTACCAACTAGGATTCTAGATAGCTTCCTAGCTCCAAGATGCCTTTCAGTTTCCTATCTTTCACCCCCAAGACTCGAAGAACACCAATACATAATTTGGCTCTTAGAAGATTGTCATAAGAAAATATTTCTTCCAAGAATTTTCCAATTTCTCAACAAGCTCCAAACTATAGGCACCCCTTCAACACTACCTCCTCTTTGTTTGTCAAATTTCCATACACACCCCCCCAAGTCTTCTCAAGCACCCTCATTAATATCCATCAACCTCCCTTAAAGTTTTAGGGAATAAATGAATTAAAATAAAATAATAATAATAATAGAATTCAATGTCTTCTTTTTCATGCTAGCTTATTAATGCAATTCAACATTTCCCCCCAATATTTCATGGCAACCTACCATACCCATTTAATTCAACACACCAATCTTAATTAATCAAAGTCAATGAGGGTATTTAATGCTACTATATATTCATGTGTATGCAATATAATTTCCATGATCTCTAAATCATTAATTAAGTGATTAATAACCTAGTTTAGTAATTAATACATCAAGTAATTATACTAGTGTACATGTGCATGTTATGTATGCATAGCTAATGCACACATATTTCACATATGTACTAATAATAAACAATCATTGTCTTTGATATATAGTTCCTCTATGTTCACAACCAATCATGTATGATGGTAAATCAAGTAAATGCATCGTCTAATAATCTTCATTGACAAGATCACAATAATTCAACACTCATTGATCAACACACTAATATTATCAAATGATTTAGACAAGTTTATTTAAGTAGGATAATAAATATTATCATGGTGGTTTATAACAAAGGATGACACCACCAAATACTTATCATGATCCCATCTAGAATCATAATCAACTCTAAACACCTACCAATCATTGCTTCCATCATCTACCTTCCATATCTTTCTCTGGTGCAATATTTTATAGCTTCAACTATACTGACCTGTCACCTAACTCCAAACGTAACCCTAAGAAGGAAGCATCAACTATATCGACCTAACTTCCCTAACAAACAACCCATAGTTTCCATTTCACGTCTAGGGGAGCATGGATAACATAACCCTCCCATGACTCCACATTTAAGATGATACGTGGTGGGAAATACCTGGACACCCCTCTTGAAAGAACTAGGGCCAACACCCTACATCGACTCATACTATGCAACTACTATTTTTACAGTCACTTCATTGAACAACCACTTTGGGAAAGTTGTGCATCCTATCAAAACCACACTTACCCAGAGTGCATAGCTTGAGTTTTTGGGAATCATAAAATAAATCAAAACTAAAAATAATAACATATAACTATCCTCGTAATGTCTATGACATCCAAGTTACACTATAACCATTTGGTTATGGCCCAACCTACCAAACTATATACTAGCTCACCAATAACACACACACACACACACACACACACACACACATATATAACCATTCCATGTGATAGTCTATATTACACATGGACATTCAAGTAGGCATGCATGCTATTTTGCACCTTGTATTGTACTTGTTTTATATTCAAAATATAAATTGAACTAGTATCCATGTATTGAAATTCCACATTTCAATTTGCATGTTCAAAGCAAATCACCTCACTATCATAATTAGGAACATAAAATGGTAAAAGTCATATACTGTATGTTGCCCCCTCAAGGGAAACTACTTCCAAACTACCCTCTTAGGGGTACATTGATGCTGCTTGTATGAGCTCTCTTGCTCATGTCTACCAGTTCCAGCCTAACATCATTCATGAGATCCTTCATATAGCTCTACCATGGTGTATCAAATCCTATGATTTTCACTTTAGATGATATATGCTCGCACAAATGGTACTTCATGCTTCATATTTTTAGATGATGTGCTATGATTTCATGTGTGGGTTTCTTATCTAGAAGCAAAGTGATGGTTTCTAACTGTCACTAAAGTAATTAAAATGGGTTATATCTTATAACACTTCTTAACACTAATAATTTTATTATTTTGTCCCGTTTTACCATAAGGGGAGATGTTGTCCTTATATAAATGTTGTCATGACTTAGGTCAAGATGCAATATTAGTGATTTGGTTGAGTAGCATGTATATATCCTAACCATGTCTAACACCTTCCATCATTTCCCTTCACTACCATCATGTTCATAAAATACATATTATCCTTGCTTCTATTTGACTTATGAAATGTCATCTAACAAGGTCCAATTGAAGAATATTGTAATCCAAAGCCAAAGATAAAACCAAAAAGGATAGAGGTAAAGAGCAATAACGTTCAAAAATGAAAAAAAATAAAGAAGCTAGAGTAATGCCACCTCATTAAAAAGGCTTGTTCCCAAAGTCCTATGCTAAAAAATACATATATAAAGAAAAAGGACTTAAAAAATCAAAGAAAATGTAAAAATAGGTAATAAAACAATGCCTAGGTGGTAAATCTTGTTGGGTACGTGTTATATTCTTTGCATGACTATACCTAGTGTCCACGTTGCACTAAACGAGTGGAGCGGCTGCAGGGGGCAAAGCCCACAATTTTTTTTTTGTTGTTTTTTTGCGTCTGTTTTAGCGGTTTTTTGGCACATGGTTTTCACTGATGGTTTTCTAATTTCGATTAAGGAATTAGGGTTGTTGACTAATCCAGGTCAATGTATTAGGGGTTTTGGATGCCATGGGATCCTATATGTATTGTATTGTAAACAATGAAGAAATATGATGAATAACATATTAGAGGTGCGACTCTAAATAGGTTATTGGTTTTCCTAGTTTGGGTTTCCAAGGTAAAATATTTGTGTAATGAGTGTGTGTGTGTGTGCCATTGTATCTTTTACATTTTTACTAAGAATCTATTTGCAATAATTTATCGTACAAGGTTAAAATCTACAATTCTAAGCCAAACTCCTTAAAAGGATTACAAGTACAAAAAATGAAGATTTCTAGCTCAAAAAGGCCAGTTGAACCAACAAAATACCTTATATACCATTAAAAAAGAATTTGACAGTCAAAATATAAAGTTTCCTTTCCTTTTTTCACCAATTATTCATTAAATTCGCCTATCTCTAGCCAAATTGCTTAGGAAATACCTTTTTT
>JASDQU010104532.1:225318-236967 GCA_032191745.1 Picea mariana
ATTGAATGTAAAATATTCTAAGGGGATTATGTATTTCTTAACAACAATTGACTACTACACTAGATTGGTAGAGTCCATTCCCATGAAGGAAAATTAATTTCATTTGATTATCCAAGTCCTTCGAGAAAATATCATCATTAGATTTGATACTCTCTCTATTTTGGTGTTTAATAATGCCCAATAATTTTGACATGATGATTTAACAACATTCGTGTTGAAAAGAGGAATTCTTTTCAAGTAGTATTCCAACTATTATTCACAGGGGAATGGGGTTGTAGAGTCAACCAATAAAATACTTATTTGAATTATCAAGATGACTATAGTTGATCACCAAAGGAATTGGCATAACACTATGTTGAATTCCTCTTGGGATAATAGGGTAACCATGAAAACATCCTTGGGAAAATCGCCTTATTTATTGGTCTTTTGAAAAGAGCCTATGACTCTCTCTTCAAACTTGTTCCTCCCCTCCTTTCAATTATCTCACAAAATATTAGGAGAATATGTTTTTAAGAATCCAAGGCCGAATAAATGCAATTCTAAAATTATAAGAATAAAGAGAAAAGGTGACACATAAATTATTTGCGCACCAATGCCGAGTTAAACACTAGTTTGACACAAATACTTGTGCTAAGGAATTTCAGGTAGGTGACCTTGTTCTCATGTGAGATAAATATCATGAACTAAAGGGTAACCTTGCTAAGTTTTACTTTCTATGGATTGGTCTATATTAGGTAGTTGAAAGCTTATGTGAAAATACTTATACCCTCCAAGACCTAGAGGGTTATATTAAGTTCCTAAAGCACCCATTGGGGTTTATACAACCAAATATGGTGCTAATTATTTTCTAATGACTTCACCAAGTTTCCTACTTGGATCATCTACACCAATTTAATTATTTTCTTACAAATTTACTATTGTTTGAAATAGTAATGAAATAAAGTAGAATTGCCCTTATTCATGGTTACTAACTATTGAATTCTCAAGCATTTAAAATAGAATTTGAATGAATACTAAGAATAATTGTAGCACATAATTTCAGAATTTAAAGAAAATTTTAAATGTCTAAACTCACTAGAACGATACCTCTTTAAATGCCAAAATTGTCTAAGAATGGAGTTGTAGTCTAGCAGTAACAAGTCTCTATCTTCTCCCTCATTCGATGCCTAGAGTGGAATTAAACCTCCCTACCAACTAGGATTCTAGATAGCTTCCTAGCTCCAAGATGCCTTTCAGTTTCCTATCTTTCACCCCCAAGACTCGAAGAACACCAATACATAATTTGGCTCTTAGAAGATTGTCATAAGAAAATATTTCTTCCAAGAATTTTCCAATTTCTCAACAAGCTCCAAACTATAGGCACCCCTTCAACACTACCTCCTCTTTGTTTGTCAAATTTCCATACACACCCCCCCAAGTCTTCTCAAGCACCCTCATTAATATCCATCAACCTCCCTTAAAGTTTTAGGGAATAAATGAATTAAAATAAAATAATAATAATAATAGAATTCAATGTCTTCTTTTTCATGCTAGCTTATTAATGCAATTCAACATTTCCCCCCAATATTTCATGGCAACCTACCATACCCATTTAATTCAACACACCAATCTTAATTAATCAAAGTCAATGAGGGTATTTAATGCTACTATATATTCATGTGTATGCAATATAATTTCCATGATCTCTAAATCATTAATTAAGTGATTAATAACCTAGTTTAGTAATTAATACATCAAGTAATTATACTAGTGTACATGTGCATGTTATGTATGCATAGCTAATGCACACATATTTCACATATGTACTAATAATAAACAATCATTGTCTTTGATATATAGTTCCTCTATGTTCACAACCAATCATGTATGATGGTAAATCAAGTAAATGCATCGTCTAATAATCTTCATTGACAAGATCACAATAATTCAACACTCATTGATCAACACACTAATATTATCAAATGATTTAGACAAGTTTATTTAAGTAGGATAATAAATATTATCATGGTGGTTTATAACAAAGGATGACACCACCAAATACTTATCATGATCCCATCTAGAATCATAATCAACTCTAAACACCTACCAATCATTGCTTCCATCATCTACCTTCCATATCTTTCTCTGGTGCAATATTTTATAGCTTCAACTATACTGACCTGTCACCTAACTCCAAACGTAACCCTAAGAAGGAAGCATCAACTATATCGACCTAACTTCCCTAACAAACAACCCATAGTTTCCATTTCACGTCTAGGGGAGCATGGATAACATAACCCTCCCATGACTCCACATTTAAGATGATACGTGGTGGGAAATACCTGGACACCCCTCTTGAAAGAACTAGGGCCAACACCCTACATCGACTCATACTATGCAACTACTATTTTTACAGTCACTTCATTGAACAACCACTTTGGGAAAGTTGTGCATCCTATCAAAACCACACTTACCCAGAGTGCATAGCTTGAGTTTTTGGGAATCATAAAATAAATCAAAACTAAAAATAATAACATATAACTATCCTCGTAATGTCTATGACATCCAAGTTACACTATAACCATTTGGTTATGGCCCAACCTACCAAACTATATACTAGCTCACCAATAACACACACACACACACACACACACACACACACATATATAACCATTCCATGTGATAGTCTATATTACACATGGACATTCAAGTAGGCATGCATGCTATTTTGCACCTTGTATTGTACTTGTTTTATATTCAAAATATAAATTGAACTAGTATCCATGTATTGAAATTCCACATTTCAATTTGCATGTTCAAAGCAAATCACCTCACTATCATAATTAGGAACATAAAATGGTAAAAGTCATATACTGTATGTTGCCCCCTCAAGGGAAACTACTTCCAAACTACCCTCTTAGGGGTACATTGATGCTGCTTGTATGAGCTCTCTTGCTCATGTCTACCAGTTCCAGCCTAACATCATTCATGAGATCCTTCATATAGCTCTACCATGGTGTATCAAATCCTATGATTTTCACTTTAGATGATATATGCTCGCACAAATGGTACTTCATGCTTCATATTTTTAGATGATGTGCTATGATTTCATGTGTGGGTTTCTTATCTAGAAGCAAAGTGATGGTTTCTAACTGTCACTAAAGTAATTAAAATGGGTTATATCTTATAACACTTCTTAACACTAATAATTTTATTATTTTGTCCCGTTTTACCATAAGGGGAGATGTTGTCCTTATATAAATGTTGTCATGACTTAGGTCAAGATGCAATATTAGTGATTTGGTTGAGTAGCATGTATATATCCTAACCATGTCTAACACCTTCCATCATTTCCCTTCACTACCATCATGTTCATAAAATACATATTATCCTTGCTTCTATTTGACTTATGAAATGTCATCTAACAAGGTCCAATTGAAGAATATTGTAATCCAAAGCCAAAGATAAAACCAAAAAGGATAGAGGTAAAGAGCAATAACGTTCAAAAATGAAAAAAAATAAAGAAGCTAGAGTAATGCCACCTCATTAAAAAGGCTTGTTCCCAAAGTCCTATGCTAAAAAATACATATATAAAGAAAAAGGACTTAAAAAATCAAAGAAAATGTAAAAATAGGTAATAAAACAATGCCTAGGTGGTAAATCTTGTTGGGTACGTGTTATATTCTTTGCATGACTATACCTAGTGTCCACGTTGCACTAAACGAGTGGAGCGGCTGCAGGGGGCAAAGCCCACAATTTTTTTTTTGTTGTTTTTTTGCGTCTGTTTTAGCGGTTTTTTGGCACATGGTTTTCACTGATGGTTTTCTAATTTCGATTAAGGAATTAGGGTTGTTGACTAATCCAGGTCAATGTATTAGGGGTTTTGGATGCCATGGGATCCTATATGTATTGTATTGTAAACAATGAAGAAATATGATGAATAACATATTAGAGGTGCGACTCTAAATAGGTTATTGGTTTTCCTAGTTTGGGTTTCCAAGGTAAAATATTTGTGTAATGAGTGTGTGTGTGTGTGCCATTGTATCTTTTACATTTTTACTAAGAATCTATTTGCAATAATTTATCGTACAAGGTTAAAATCTACAATTCTAAGCCAAACTCCTTAAAAGGATTACAAGTACAAAAAATGAAGATTTCTAGCTCAAAAAGGCCAGTTGAACCAACAAAATACCTTATATACCATTAAAAAAGAATTTGACAGTCAAAATATAAAGTTTCCTTTCCTTTTTTCACCAATTATTCATTAAATTCGCCTATCTCTAGCCAAATTGCTTAGGAAATACCTTTTTTGGGGGGGGGATTGACACATGTAATAGGGGTAAAAGTTGTCCCACCATGGTAAACTTCAAACATTTATAAAATTAACCTATGCTAAGATGTTGTTAGAGGATATTAATGTTTGTTGCCTAATGACTTGTTTTGAATATTAATGCATTGTTATAGGTGGGCACTCCACATTGGAATATGTGCACTATGCCTCAAGATTCTTGACATTGCCTCAAGATCCGTGTATCTAAATTGGGATTTGTGTAGATACATGAATCCCTATCTAATCCAAATATCTATACATAATAAATCAATGGTATAATGACTTGCAATTTGGTGCTTAATGTCTTGTATACTTTGCGAAATGGGTGGAGTGTCCACTCGAAACATTGGAAGTTTCAAAATTTTATACACAATTTATCCCCAGAAAGCTCAAGTAACATTTGAAATTTCTTGCTGGAATATGCTAATGTGAGGTTTTATCTTAGATGTTTCACTCAAATTGTGCTCTCAAAATCAAGCTAATACTTAAAGTTCTTAAATGACTTACTTTGGAGGCTAATGTTTCACTTGTATTGTTGGTATAACACATATGCTTAAGGGTCTTCCTCAAACAATGATGTGATCTAGGCATTTTTCTCTTACTTTGATAATCAATGCTATTATAAGTGGAATACAAATTGGAGTACATAATAGGTTTGGATTAAAGATTAAAACATCATCATTTCACCTAAGTTCTACTTGACAAATATGATATTAAATGTGCTATGTTGTGAGGTTTCCTTTTATGAATTAATGGTGTTTTGAACATACTACACATAACTTGGCAACACTTCATAAGTTAAGTACTTAATATTATCTTGTGGATTTTAAGTACAGTTTATGGGATACTTTGATGAATAACACATTTCATATTTGAGCACAACTTAGTCTTGTATCTTGATCACCATAAGCCTTAATAAATCCGGATGTGTTGATGAATGGATTTTATAATTGGTATCTAATGTTATATTGGATAGTCAATGCAAGAGTAAACTTCATCTCCTCATATTCTAAGTAACTTGCAAATCTTATAATAACATTGTGGTTGTCATAATGTCATATTTGTAGTTGATTTTTTCTCTAAATTGTTGATTATTGCTAAGTCCTAAACATTTGGAATTAATGTAACTATGGTTTGAGGCATAATTGAACAATTTATGTGGTGATAAGAAAATATGGTCATCTAACATTGTCACACTACATTCTAATATTTTTCCAACACTCTAATGCAAGCTAGTGGTTAATGATAATTCTTGGTAAGCTTGTGTCAAATCCTTGTTAATCAACCAAACATTTTACACACTTTAACTCTCATATCTTAAGGCAAATTCTGGTTGTTTGATTAATAATTCATAATCATTCTAGGCTAACTAACACTCCTACTTCTACATGATTTAGCTAAATTAACCATAGGGATCGCCCCTAGGCTAGGGTAGCTTAGTTTCCTTAGTCTGAAATGTGGGGAAATGATACCAAGATGATAGTGGGTAGCTTTCTTGTTGTACCTCTAGGCTCTTCTATTGAGGTTAGGAATTTTTCTCCCAAGGTATAGTTTGAGAGCTAACACTATCCACACATAGGTAGGTATAAATGTTCACATAAAAATAGTCTATATCAATATCACTTGGTCTAACATATACTAAGAAAATGAAATGCTAAGAGAATCCATAGTATATTTTTATTTTCTAAGGGCCGAATATGGGGCGTTATAGTTCCCTCTACCTACCAATGAAAATTTTCATTTGAAACATTACTTTTGTCAGTTCACTCTAAAAGGATGAGGTGGTTTGTGCATGTTCAATAGTTTTTTTTTTCTTTCCTTTTAGAATGGTTTTCTTTCCTTCCAACCATAGGTTAAAGTTGTCGAGTTTTTGCATATTGTTTTTCCTCCACAATTGGATGAAGAATCTCGGGCCCCTTTTCATCTACATCAATAGAGTTCTATAATTAGTAAAATGCTGTTGAGATAGGTATTTATAGTTTTTTCCCTCATCAAAGACCATACTCTTGATTTCAATTTTAAAATGGGACCTCTTGGGGAATTATCTATTTATTCTATAGGGATCACCCTTCCAAAGTTGAAAACTGAAATTCCCATCACAAAATTTTACAGGAGATAATTTTACCTTTGGCATGAAAAACATTATAATCCCAAATAAAGGTGATCAACCCTTGTAATACATCTCGATAAATGTTGTAGCTACCCTATCACTTTCAAATAAAATAAAATAAAATAATAAGAATGGGAAAATATTTAATCAAAAGGGAACTGCAAATACCCTCTATTGGGCATATGGATGCTTGACTAGAAGTAGAGCATTGTTTGAAATACTGTGATGACTCTATTATCACATATAGTTGTCAAGGGAAGCAGGTTGCCCAAGTTCGCATCCTGCGCAAGAAGCATCAAAGCGCAACACTTAGAGAGGTCCAATATAGACTCAAATCGAGCGAGCGAGAAGTTCATTTTTCAACGGTTGGGATTCCATGTGAGGTTCAGATCAAAGACCCTCAGGTGATCAAGATCATAAAGTTGCATGAAGTTTAACGTTAGACAGAGGTCCGAAATCACGAGGTAAATCCTAGACGTTGGTGTTGGGAAAGGCACGTGGCACAAGATTAGCATTTCGCTGACTCGCAAAATGGAGCAGTCAAAGGGCAGAGTCATGAGGACTCGCAAAATGCGAAGTCACGAAATGATTTGGGTCGTTTATTTCAGAAGGACACATGGCACAGGATCAACACAGAGAAATTCATTTCGAAAAATCTCAAGTGATAAATGCCGATAGTCGAGGTCTCGAAATCCCGATATTCATCTGGGTCGTTCGATCAAAGGGGATGTGTGGTGCCTGATTCAAGAGATCATGATTTCACAACTCAGAGGTTTGAGCATGGAGCACAACGTGAGTTCACGAAACGCGAAATCGCGATGCGCCTGGGAGTTGGGCCCACGATCACAGCCCGCGGTCATATGGAAGCAGGGCCATAAAGAAAGGGAAAGCGTCTGTCAAGCAACTGACGACTAAGATTGTTTGAGGAAATGATTGTGGCCGTCAAATCCAAAGTAAATCTGACCGTCAATCTAGATGGTTTGTTTCGCGGTATTTAACATCAAAATATTTGAAATCAAGGGGAGTGAAGACTCCCGAAATGCAAGATCCCAAAATTTCATATGAGATATACGTAAGGTCATGGCCCGAGGTCACATGGAGTGATGGATAGGAATTGCGCCAAGGGCCGAAAGGGCTCGTCTTGGTCTCATCAGAAGATCTGCGTAGTTTCGAGGTGTTGGGCTTGACTTGGAGAAATCGTGAACGTCTCCTGGAGCATTCATGGGTGTTAGGCTCCATCCCGATCTTGATGGAAGTAGTTAATGGAAATGGGGAAGGTGGTTGAAACCTCATTTCACCCCATAAATGGAAAGCGTGGAAAAGATGGTTGTGGAGGCAGATTGTCAGCACAAAGTCCCCCTATCAATGGACTTTTTTGCAAGCCCATACTGATCTGATGTTGCGTCTGACAAAAGAATGAAAGTGTAGTCTGATAGAATAAGATGCAGACGTCGTGCCTTGAATGCATTGACCAGAGCACACTCCGGGTGGTGGCAAGTGGTTCGGAGTATAAATACTCAGTTTTGATATTTTGTTATGGTTGATGGTTGAGCTAAGCTCCCGCATGTAAGTTTTAAACCTGTGAAGTAAAGCAATGCATATAGATTCTTAAGCAAAATAAAATTTAATCAATGGCTCATAGACAGAGTACATAGAGATTTTATACCGGAAACCCTCAACCGGGAAAACCCTTCTTATATTCATATATCAAATTTTACCATTCACCAAACAATATATACAATGTTTTTAGGTATTCCGTAGATACCAAAACCCTAATCCATTAATCTGAGATTAATTTAGTAATTGAATTTGACGCGCCCACACACACACATGCAAAGAATATAACACATACCCAACATTCTCCCACTTGTTGTTTTCTTTGCATCCAGGGGTCCAGGGGATTATATAGTCAACAATCCAGGGCAGCAATGCCCATTGTTACTCTACACCGGGAGAAATTTTCTATGCTCACAGACTTTGTCAATGAATCTGCAACATTCTTTAAAGTGTCAACCTTTTCCAGCAACACCTTCTTTTCCTCAACCATGTCTCTCACAAAGTGATACTGAACATCAATATGCTTTGTCTTCGAATGATAAGCTGGGTTCTTTTCTAAGAAGATTGCACTCTGATTGTCACAATCTAATCTTACTGCTTGTTGTACCAACCTAATACCTGAACACAATCTTTGTAACCATACTGCTTCCTTTCTTGCATGAGTGGCTGCCATTATTTTGAACTTCTATAGTTGAGAGTGCCATTATAGCTTGTCTTTTTCTCATCCAATTGATTGCTCCTCCAAATAGGTTAAACACATACCCACTTGTAGATCTTCTGTGATCAATATCTCCAGCCCATTCTGCATCAACAAAGCCATGTATGTCCACCACTCTTTCCAATCCTGGTCTTCCTTGGTAGCACAATCCATAACTGGTAGTGCCACGAAGATACCTGAAGACCCTCTTTACTGTTGTCCAATGCTCCTTCCCTGGTTTTGACATATACTTGCTCAAAACTCCCACTACATGTGAAATGTTCGGTCTAGTACAGACCATTGCATACATCAAACTGCCAACTGCACTGGCATATGGAACATGGGACATGTCCTCTTCTTCTTCCTGTGTCTTGGGACACTGATCTACAGATAAATTTACACCTATAGGAATAGGAACCTTGACCGGTTTACTTCCATGCATATTAAACCTCTGCAATATCGTCTCAACATATTTTCTCTGATTCAACCAGAGTTTCCTGTTTGCACGATCTCTTTTAATCTCCATTCCCAGAATGAAGTTAGCAACACCGAGATCCTTCATGTCAAATTTGGCGGATAGCTTCGATTTCACCTCCTTGATAACATCCATGTTATTTCCTACCAACAACATGTCATCAACATACAACACTACATAAATGAAATGATTACCAACCTATTTGGAATATACACAGTGATCATCCCTATTTCTTACAAATCCCAAACCAAGGATGTATGTGTCAAAATTTTGGTACCACATCCTAGGTGATTGATTCATACCATATAGTGACTTCTTTAGCTTACAAACCAGCTCTTTCTTTCCCTTCATTACAAATCCTTCTGGCTGCTTCATGTAGATTTCTTCTTCCAGATCCCCATGTAGGAATGTTGTCTTCACATCCATCTGTTCCACTTCAAGATCAAAAGCAACAACGATAGATAAAATAATTCTAATAGAATTTAACTTAGCAACAAGAGAAAAAATCTCACCAAAGTCAATTCCCTCTACCTGGGAATAACCTTTTGCTACTAACTGAGCTTTGTATTTCTCCACTTTACCTTGTGCATTAAACTTCTTCTTAAACAACCATTTGCTACCAACAAATTTTCTTCCAGCTGGAAACTCAACTATATCCCATGCCTCATTCTTATCCAAGGCATCCATTTCTTCAACCATGGCCTTCTTCCAGAGTTTAGTATCCTATGAATTCACTACTTCCCTGACAGTTCTGGGGTCATCATCAGTAATAGATAAAGAAAAATTGGAACGAAAATCATGTGGACTATACCTTTCTGGTTGCCTTTTATCTCTCACTGATCTCCTCAATACTGGGGTATAAGGTTCTTCTTCTTCTTCTTCTTCTTCTGCTTCCTCTTCTTCAGATGATTTCAATTTTGCATCATCCAACTCAAGCTCTATTTTCTCAGGTTCATCTTGCATTGGTAGGAATTTCTGTTTGGACACATCTTTTACCTCTTTGAAAACAACATCTTGACTGTAAACAATCTTCTTGTTTTCTGGGTTCCAAAGCTTATAACCTTTCACACCATCTTTATAACCAATAAAAATACACTTTTCAAACCTTTTTATCTAGCTTACTCCTATTTTCCTTTGGAACATGTACATAAGCATCACAACCAAACACTCTAAGATGTTGAAGAGAGGGTTTCTTTCCAGACCATACCTCATGTGGAGTTTTATCATCCAATGCTGATGAAGGTGATCGATTGACCAGGTAACATGATGTACCCATTGCCTCTACCCAGAATTCTTGTCCTAACCCGACACCGCTGAGCATGCTCCTTGATTTTTCCATCAGTGTCATGTTCATCCTTTCTGCAACTCCATTTTGCTAAGGAATGTATGGAGTAGTCTTCTGCCTTGCTATACCACACTTCTTACAGAATTCTTCGAATTCATTTCCGCAGAATTCTCCACCATTATCTATTCTCAATACCTTTATTTTCTTCGCTGTTTGATTTTCTACCAGAGCCTTAAACTCTTTAAATTTATCAAATACCTCAGATTTCTTTCTAAGAAAATAAATCCATGTGTTGCTTGAAAAATCATCTATGAATGAAACATAATACATAGATTTACCTAGGGATGGAACATGAACAGGTCCAAACACATCACTGTGTATCAACTCTAAGATCCCCTTTGCTCTTGTAGCACCAGATGGGAATTTACTCGATTCTGTTTACCATATATGCAATGTTCACATAAATAAAAATCCAGAGTGCAATTAGACATACCTTCAACCATGCCTTTACCATGTAGTGTTCGAAGGCCCTTTTATCCAATATTCCCCAGTCTTTGATGCCACATCATGGTCTTATTTTCTGAGACAATATTGGTCTTGTCTCCTTCATTTCTCTGCTCAGGGAAAACATAACTGTTACACCCATGAGTATAATTGATTTCCAACAACTTGTATAGAGTTGCACACCGAACTCCCCTCATCAACACCATTGCTCCTCGTACCATCTTGCAAGTGTTATTTCCAAATATAGTATCCACTCCTGCATCATCCAACTTGCTTATAGATATTAGGATCCTGGAAAGTTTTGGAATGTGCAGAACCCCGAGGAGAGTTCTAATCCTTCCATATTTTAGCAACAACTTAACCCTTCCATGTCCCATGATTTTAGCTATCGAGTCATCTCCTAGAAATACACCACCACCATCATATTTTTCATATTCAGAAAACCACTCCTTGTGAGGAGTCATATGGTATGATGCACCTGATTCGATCAACCATACATCATGGTCTGCATGTGTACCAGTATATGCCAGGTAAACATCACCTCCTTCTTTAGTGGAGGTTTTCGCCTCTGTGGAAGAGGTACTATCAGATCCCTTTGGTTTTTCAACCTTCTTAGACTTGCAATATTTCTTATAATGCCCTATTTTACCACACTTCCAACATTTCCTCAAATATTTTCCTGGTGACTTATATCTACCTTATATTTAGGTCT
>JASDQU010104532.1:236987-249753 GCA_032191745.1 Picea mariana
GCCAGGTAAACATCACCTCCTTCTTTAGTGGAGGTTTTCGCCTATGTGGAAGAGGTACTATCAGATCCCTTTGGTTTTTCAACCTTCTTAGACTTGCAATATTTCTTATAATGCCCTATTTTACCACACTTCCAACATTTCCTCAAATATTTTCCTGGTGACTTATATCTACCTTATATTTAGGTCTCCCCCTTGAAGGCTTACCGGGATTCCTGTATTGGGTACGACCTCTTACAAATAAAGCATCTATGCTATGACTATCCATGCTTTTCCGCCTCATCTCTTCAGATAACAAGGATGAAACTACATCCTAATACTTCAATGTAGATTGAGTGGTCCTACCAATTGATACAACCAGATTATCCCAAGAGTCTGGCAAAGAACATAACAAAGTAATACACTTATCTTCTTCTGCAATCGTAATATTAACAGAGACAAGTTGACTTAATAGAGTATTAAAGTCATTTAGATGTTCTATCACAGAATCTCCATCTTCCATCCTAAGATGATACAACTTCTTTTGAAGAAACAACTTGTTTACCAGGGACTTTGATTGATACAAATTCCCCAACTTATCCCATAGTTCTTTCATTGTAGATTCTCCTGAGACATTCAACAACACCGAATCTGCCAGGCAGAGTCGAATAGTACTCCTTGCTCTTCTGTCCAACTTCTCCCTATCTTCCTTCGACATACCAACAGATGGTGTACTAGTAGTTTGTGTACTAGTAGGTTGTGCGCCAGTAGCTTGTGTTCTAGTAGACGGTGTACCAGTAGGTTGTGTACCAGGATCCACAACGATCCATTGTTCTTTGTATACAAGAAGGTCCTCCATCTTGAGTTTCCATAGCTCATTTTTTTTACCGTTGAACTTCTCTATCTCGATTCTAGAATAGCTCGCCATTCCTCTTTCTACACTCGAATAACCATTGCAAAACCTCCCACTAAACCCAGCTTTATCATAGACCCAAGATCAACTTGATCTATCAAGACCGAGCCAACCCTCAGCAACAAAGGTGTCCCTATGAAGCCAAAAACGAGCTCTGATACCACATGTAAGTTTTAAACCTATGAAGTAAAGCAATTCATATAGATTCTTAAGCAAAACAAAATTTAATCAATGGCTCATACATAGAGTACATAGAGATTTTATACCGGAAACCCTCAATCGAGAAAACCTTTCTTATATTCATATATCAAATTTCACCATTCACCATACAATATATACAAAGTTTTTAGGTATTCCATAGATACCAAAACCCTAATCCCTTAATCTAGGATTAATTTAGTAAACTACTAAAAATAGCAAAATCCGCTAAAAATAACAAAACCCGCCCCCCAAAAAAATTCGAGGCGCTGCCCCGAACGCTGCACGTAACTAGGTGGGGCATACCTGCCCCCCCTTGGGACCCCCCTAGGGAAGCACCCGATGCACACGACACAAAGAGCGCTACTAGAGGGATCATCAGACGCAGTTTTCGAATTTGACGCACCCACACGTACACATGCAAAGAATATAACACATACCCAACACCGCATGTAAAGTTTTAGTAAAGCCTCTAGTTCTCTGGTTATGTATTGCTTTTTAAGACTTGTTATTTAATGACAATCAACTTTCTTTTCCACCCCTTTTGCCTCTGATATTGAAGGCTTAGGCATGGATGATCCAGTCGATTTGTTGTAATCATGTTGTGATGTATGTTTGATTGTAGTGTTGTTACATCGTCTTCTGTTTCTAAAAATTTGGACTCAAGAGGATCTTGTATTCAAAGATTTTCCTCCTTAGGTTGTTGGAAGACCAGATGTCCACAATAGTCCTTTACATTTCTTCTCAGTTCTGCCCCCTACTCACCCTTACTATAATTTACTGACTGAAGTTAGATCAAGACCTCATCTGCCTGTGCATACCAACCCGGTTTTCCGAGTTAAAGCGATATTATCCTGAGTTTGCATCCATTTGATCGCCCTTAAATTATTCATTGTAACATAAAAAAATGATGGGTAATAGGCTTACCTCTTCTACAATCCAGAGGTGACTTTGACTGCTAACAGACTCCATTGGGGCTATGGATGTCTTGATCACAACAAGGCAACACCTAAGGGAAAATCTATAGTTATTCCCTAGAAATATAACATACACCCTTATTTATAAATGCTAGACAAATGGTTATTGAATCTTGAGGAAAGGTGTAACATACCCAACTCCTTGGCTAGGCCACATTACTACCAAATCGACTAACATACCAAATCAAATGAGGAAATGTATGCAACATGACATACACACATGATATTATAATTAATTCATAAAAAACATGAATGCAATTGGTTTAAACATGCACATCAACAATTAAACACACACCGCAACATTCATGCATACAAAATATAAAGTAAATTTAGCATTCAATCATGGCATTGAAACTGTAAATGAAACAATGATCAACACACTTATCTTTTAAAAGTTTTTTACACAACCGAATATAGACAAAGGACGTTCCTCCCAACCATAGGCTCTGTTGCACCAATTCTCTCTACAACAAGCCACTTCTGAGCTGGGTCTAAGAGTCCACGAGGATGGATAGGCTCCTAGGGGTGTCTACAGTCCACTGTAACATCTGAAATATCACTAAAGTCATAGTGACATGATTCCTAATAAAATTCCAACCACCCAACTCTCTTCCCCATCAACCTACACAACCCAAGGGATGATATTTTCTTCTTTTCATTGTAGTCCCTCAGATAATCTCCATCCCCTGTAGGGATACAACACATACCGGCCAAGAATCTCTCTACTGCGGGCTCTAGAAAATTCAGTTGTAACAATATTTCTCATAGTATCCCTTACATAGGCTCTTCAGACAATTTCTTACCAGAAATCACTCAAAAGTATAACGACCTCATTCTCATCATAATTACTAGCTTCAACAAGTTGTCTTCAATACCCACTATGAATGGATACTTTTTCCCAACGCTCAGATTTGGTTTTCCTCACTTCTTTCTAACTTAAAAAAATGTTCTTCCTTACTACTCGAATTTCTTCTTCTCCCATGCTTTCTTAACTTTTACTCTCCCCCCAAGGATGATTATACTAAATCTGTGCAATCATAACTAAGTGGGGACTACCTCACCCAACCTCTTACATGAATTCAATGATTGAGTGATAAATAAGTCAAAGGGATAAATGGATAAATGAAAAAATGATTAATGAAGATTACTTAAGACTCAAGGCATATGGAAACCCCTCAAAACCTCCATTAAGCCCCATCTCTTATGGAATGATAGTCCCCCATTACTCTAGTCCTTACCCATTTACTTCCTGTGGTGTATTCAATTTTATTAGTTTTCAATGTACAATGTTTACATATCACATCTCTTGGCCCTCGACCATTCATAATATTTACATATATACAATGCTACATCGGGTATAAAAAATGGGGTGTTACAATACCCACCCCCTACAATTTGCATTGTCCTCAATGCACATCACCATATATGTGTACATGCATATACATACAAAATATTACATCATAATACTTGATACTTTTGCACTTTAATGACTCCTGCAACAATTCCAACTAGAAAACTCTTGTTCCCCTTAGCATGCACAACTTAAGGAAGTGTATCCCCTTCTCTGCATTGTAGTTCCTCATGTTGTCCCACTTCCCTTCTAGGAATTGAACACAAGACAAATAGGAAGTCTCAAATTTTTGGCTCTAATCACTCTAGCTTCTTCGAAATGAAGTCTTTGTATACTTATGTACAAATGTAAATTCAAATCCCCTCAGAATCTACGAAAAGATGTGGGTTCTCTTATCACATGGCCTCCTCATGCTCCCATGTGGCATCTTCATGATTGTAGTAGGTCCATTGGACCTTTACCAAGCCTATAGATTAGTTCCTAAGAACTTTGACTTTCCAATCCACAATGTGCACTAGCTCCACCTAAAAGTCCCCTTCGTGCTCCACTAGGATAACAGTCCAATCAATCACGTGGTTAGGATCAAACACATAATTATTTAATAAAGATACATGAACCACATTATGAAATCTCATGGATGAAATCAATGCAAGCATGAATGCAACTAGGCCTATCCTCTCAAGGACTTCAAACGACCTATAATATCTCACTGCCAACTTTGGGAAACTTCCCAAATTTAGCGAGCTCCTTTTAGCCTTTACTTTAAAAAACACATGCTTTCCCACTCTTTATTCCCCGTGTGCTCTTTCTTTATCAACATAACTCCTTTTTTTATCCTATGCCGTATTTAAATTCTACTTTTTTTTACCATATTCTATTCCATTTCTCTTAGCATTTATGACCCAATAACTTCTCTATCTGTTGGGCTATCCCAACTCACCAACGTGTTGCATTTTCTGCCATAAAAGACTTCAAATGGGTTCAACTTCAGTGATTCTTGATACCCATTGTTGTAATAAAACTCAACAAAATGAATATAGTCTTCCCACTTGGAAGGATAATCCATTACATACATTTTTAGCATATCATCCATTATTTGGTTGGTCCTCTATGTCTTCCCATCCGATTTTGGATGATATGTTGTGATGAAATTCAGATTTGTCCCAAATCCTTTAAGCAACCCTTTCCAAAAATTGGAAGTAAACTTGGTACCTCTTTCATATATGATTGTCTTAGGCACACCATGTAGCCTATCAATTTCCTTCATATAAATTTAAGGAATGTTGGTTGCCTTATGCATCATCTTCAATGGAATAAAATGTGTAACCTTTGTAATCTTGTACATTGCTACCATGATGGAATCATGTTGCCTTGTTGTTATGGGCAACTTGGTAATGAAATCAATGATAACAAATTCCCATTTATATTCAAGAATGGGCAATGGCTCTATAAATCTCCCTGGATGTCCATGCTCATCCTTTACCTTATGGCATTCCATGCATCTAACAATAAAATCAATGACATCTTTCTTCATTCTAGGCCAATAATATTGGCCTCTTACAATTGCAATTATTTTATGATACCCTGGATGTGTAGCATATGGCACATTGAGCATCTCTTTTAAAACCAAATTTCTCAACTCCTGAGAATTAGGAACATAAACTTTGTTCTTGTATAAGAGGATTACATCCTCTTCCAACTTGTAATCTTTAAATTTGTGTTGTACATTACTTTATTGCAACCTTTCTTTAACTTGTAGATAATGCTAGTTTGTTGTCACATCATCTAAAATTTTTCTTTTCAAATATGAATTGTACATACCAATGGTTGTAGCAGGAATTTCATGCACCCTTCTTCTAAGTGCATCAACCACTGTATTTTATTTTCCCTTAATGTACTTGATGTCAAATTTATATTCACTGAGAAATTCCAACCATCTTGTTTGTCTAGCATTCAATGTTGGTTGCTCAAACATACATTTTAGACCACTATGATCTATTCACAATTAAAATTTCTTTCCAATGAGATAATGTCTCCACATTTTTAAGGCATGAACTATGGTTTCCAACTCTAAGTCATGAGTAGCATAATTCCTCTTTTTCTCCTTCAACTTTCTTGACTCATAGAAAATTACATGCCTATTTTGGGTAAGGACTTCGCCAAGCCCTTCTTTACATGCATCTGTGCACACCTCGATCAACCAATGGACAATAACCCTCCTTTCTATATTTCATAGGCATGAATGACCTCTGCTTGAACAACTGCATGCTTGATTCAGGGGCCTCAACAAATGTCATATCCTTGAAGGTGATGAAACAACTTGGTCTAAAGACAACCTGACCTTATGGAAATATTTGTGGTATTGATTCAAGAAGAGTTAAGGTCTTGGGAGTATGTTAAGGCGTTGAGGTATTTTTGATAGATTTTCAACATATCAACATCCTCATGGACATTTTGGTGATCAATGTCCCTTATTCCTAGGGGATGCTCTTGTCGAGGACTTGGTCCTCATCCCTTGTAGGTTTCCTTAGCATGAACCTTACACATGCATATATTCCCATGTGTGATGGCACTTATGAGATCTTACAAACATGGAAAAGAATTATACACATGTGATGGATATGAGGAGCCCTAACTATGTCAATGAGAACTACTTTGATATTCCTCCACAAGATATTGAGTATAATCCATTCAAGTTACCCTTCATGCAGGAAGATTCCATAGAGATGTTTCTCCCATGGATAGATGAAAATAAGATTGCAAAATACCATGGGAAGGAGCTGGGATCTATCCATATTATGCAAGAAGAGGATGAGAAACGTGAAGGAATCATCAAAGAGAGAGTCCACATAGAGCCTCTGTACAATGAAAATACACCTTGCATCGATTTCAATGAGGGAAGTCTCATGCTCATGTGGGACAAAAGAAAGCGAAATCCCAAATATGACCAAGAAGAAAACAATTCATGGCTTGGCCCTTACATCATCAGGAAGAAGTCTGACCAAGAAAGGTATTATCTGACAACATTAGACGAGAGAAAGATGTCACTACCAATATATGGTTCTCTTCTCCAACCTCACATCTAGGTTACATGACTTCTTCAAGGCCCGTGCCCCATGTTAGTAGGTGAGTCATTTTGATTCCCTGCATTTGCATCTTGATTTCTCATACTAGTTTAGATGCATTTCATTTTAATTTTTCTTTACTTGCACTATTGATTTCATGTTTAGTCTAGAAATTTTTGAAAAAATGTTAAAATTTTCTTTTTCTAGCTCAGTTGGTTTGGATTATGATCATATGAGAACAAGGATGAGTAGGCCATACTGCACTTGACAGTTTGATGTTTCCTTACAGGCATGTGTCTACCGGGAGATGTTGTGGTTCTCATGCACTCTACGACAAGCACATGTCCCCAAGTAGGAGCCAGATGTTATCCCCATTTTGTGGATAACTAAGGATATCATGTCACGAGGCCCTCGGGTTTCAGATATGGAGTGTCGAGAGACTACATGACCAGAAATACCCTTTTTCACAGATGGAAACCCACTGACCACCACAGATGGTCACAGGTTTGCAGATGGCATCCACCACACCAACTAGATTCCAGAAGGAAGTGGGCCTTGCTCCATGAGGTACAAGTCAGTATTATGGTGAGCATCATTTAAATATTCAAGCCATTTGAATATGTTGTATCTTAGATTGCCCTAGATTTCATGATATGTGCTTGGACATTATGCCTTTTTCCCTGCTTCACCTTGGTGGTTGACATTGTGCCCTAGTAAGTGGTTTTCCTTGGGGATGGGTTTTCTACTGGGAACTCCTTTAATGAGACATCGTATTGTTCCTTACCATACTTACAACTTTCCATCATTCCCCCCTTCCATTTCCTTATCTCTTGGGACTTTAGGGTGTATTGACCCAAGAAGGGGTTGACCCTCATTCTATGGGAAGAAGGGGCTAAAGGTCCAGAGGGGTTGGTTTTGGGTAAAAGATAAATTCCTTATGTAAACCTTCCAGATGCTTCTCCCATGGCTCACCCAAGAAATAAATGAAACATTTATCTTTGAATAAAGGGGACCCACAATAAAATAAAATGCTTAAAAGGTTAGTTGAAGGATAGGAGGTCTCATCACAAGATGACCTATCATGTCCATGAAAATCTAGTGGTATGACATTGTTACATGGCTCTTAGTTACATGGATGAGAGAGAGGGGGTCTCATCATGAGCCAACCTTCTCATTTCCATTAGGTGTTTGTGGGTGACATTTCTACCACCTAGTCACCAAGCTAGGGCAGTGACCTTCAATATCTCATTATGCTATGCTGAAAGAAAATAAAGAAAGAAAGATAAAAGGCAATTGATGGGCCTGGAAAAAGTGCATTGCAGAGGAAGGTACCACACACCTGCTACAAAGGCACCCATGAATGAGACACTACGACCCCTTGTCTGTCATGAGCCCTATGCCCATTGAGTCTTGACCCCTACCACCTCATCCACTTTACATGGATTAGAGAGGGATATCTTGGAATTTCTCCTTGACCTATGGCAAGACCTACCCAATAGGACACCTCGTCAACCCTCCCATGCTTAAGCTTGACAAGTCGCATAGTGTCTTTGAATTGTTAATTGTTTGATATAGTGATATTTGATGCACATTCTTAGATGGATTATTTATTGATTGGATCCACTTATCATGATGATATGACTTGAGATCCTTGGAGGACGTGTTCATTTGTCTTTACAGAACCTAGTCGGTGGACATTTTTGGGAGAAAAATCCTAGCTTGGGATTCCATGGGGCTACAAGCCCATAGGTTGGATGTCAGGGGCCCGCATGTTGGATGAGAGATATAATACTTGGATGGCCTTGCTGATGACTTGGAAAACCTATCCCAGCCCTTAGTTGCCAAACGATTTTCCCAGAACGGGAAAAACATCCCACTTTTTGAGCTTGCATCTTGTATTAGGATATGATAAAGATTAAAACAAAAGAGATATTCATCATTAAGGTGTTAAAATTGTTTTCCGATTAAAAACTAGGTGAAAACTATTTGCCAAAACAAAAAAATATTACCAAAATATGATTCTAACTTGTTTTTCCTTTCCGATGCTACTGAAATTTCATGAAAAACTACGGGTTTCTAAGACTGCCGTCTCTCTATCCTTGGAGATACTTCTCCTGCATATTTGATGGAAGAGACCAAACAAATTAATTCAAGAAAAAATCTAAGAGCTAAACAAGAGTATTTACAAAACTTGAAAGCATATTTCTAACCAATGAGATAATTTGTTTTAGGCATATTATGCTTGGGATGTCAATTGAATAAGGATCCATCAGATCTTCCCTTCAGACCTCATTTATCAACTTTTCCTTAGTAACTCTAGGACAGGCAACAAAATAAGTATTATGTTCCATTGTTATTTCACTGCAAATAACCTCTGTAACTATCTTTACCTGCAATATTTTGTTCTCTCCATTAAGTCACTATTGTCATTTGTAACCACGGAAGTAGTTTATTGGATGCTTTCTTTTTGTTCTCTGTAACTACCTGAATAATATGTGCCTTTTATGCTTCGGCCCCCTCTCCATCTCTTTGCAATCTCACTCAACAAACACTTGTAACAACTCACACATTTGGTACAAAATCAATAAAGTAATGCTTCAATGAATCATGGTTTATAGTGAATATTTTGAGGACTTTGATCTGGCATGGTGTTGAATTTTATAAACATTGCATTATATATGTTCAAAGGCAAAGGCATACAATCAATGCATTAAAGATGGAAAAATTAGCCATAAGTTACTGGCAGGAATTCATTTCAAGTTACTTAGCCGAGTTTTCTATTGTTGAAAATCCTTGTGAACTTCTATTTAATTCTGTCATAACTTCGACTTAACTTTACAAACTAAGTTTGGATATAATGATTAATCCATCTCAAGCATCAGAATCTTAATGCTTGCTAAATTTTAAGGATAAATACACGATACAGATATTTCTAAGAATCCACACCTTTAACTCATATACGTGGAATTTCATTATAGAACAAACCAATACCTTCTTAGTAAATCTAGAGTTGTTGCAACTTGCCAGGGGTTTTATTTTTTAAGAGTGCGTGTCAATTGTGTTGTGAGGTTGGCCACGAGATATAAATCTAAAGTTGGACAGAAATCATAACACTCTGGCATAGCTATACTAAAAGCAAATAATCTGGAAACAGATAATGTCGCTGAAGGCCCATTGAAACATATTTATTTCTTAAAATTAAGATTTTTTATTTTTTTTAAATAAAAAAGTGTATACATCATCTATAGATTATAAAATAAGTAAGATGTTTTGAATTTTAAACAAGTGTAGATCTATTTTAAAATGCCACATGTTGAGCAATGAAAAAATTACACATTTCCCTTAATATAATTTCAATCCAATAATCAACCTAATATATATATTTTTAAATGCTAAGTGTTAATTATATATATATATATATATATATATATATATATATATATATTATTTACATCTACATTGTTTTTTAAATGCTACATATCATTGAAAGAAATCATACACAAACACATAAAAACCAAACACTAACTGTTTTTCTAAATCTTGATCCATTCACTATTTATGGAAGAACATATAAATACACACAAATTACAAATAACAAAATCACTGTTTATAAAATAATATATAAATATACAAAATTTACTAATAATATAACTCTAAGTCTTTAAAGTTTTCTTTAGCTAACTAAAACTATACAATTCGCTAAATTTACAACTTTACAAAAATAACTAACACTCCAAAAAGTAACTACGAAAATAGCTTAATTCCAAAAATAACTAACAAGATTGATTACCATATTTCAACATTAAATACGACGGAGCCCAAGAGAAGTCCATTCGTACCGTTTGCATAATGCAATGCAATTACTGACATTCAGTGATAAGCTTAGTTTTGTTGGACTAAGTTAACTCAGAGCAATATTTTTTATAGTAAGATTACTCCCAAGTTAGCCCACTGTGTAACATGGATGATAGCATCAAGATGCCTCGCTCTAGGTCACTGGCCGTCAAACGCTGGGTTTGTTTTATCGCAGCTATATGGCTGCAATCTATCAATGGCGCCAACTTTGATTTTTCTGATTATTCCTATGATTTGAAGAAAGTTATGGGGATTAATCAACTCCAACTGAATAGTTTAGCGGTGGCCTCAGACCTTGGAAAAGTCATGGGCTGGGTTTCCGGACTGGCGTGTGCGTTTCTGCCAACATGGGCTGTTCTTGGCATTGGAATGAGCTTGGGATTGGTGGGTTATGGCGTTCAGTGGCTGATTCTCAGTGAAATCATTCATCCGTTGGATTATTGGCAGGTTACACTCTATCCAAATTCTATTTGATTTTTCTGTTAGTTTACACAGATTGAAGAACATTATTTTCTGAAGTGTAGAATATAGTTCCTGTAAATGTACAAAACAGTAGAAGACGAAGCTTCAGTATATCGTTAGTTTCTTCTCATCATAGTTAGGAGGAATTGAAATAGAATTGTAACTAATTCCATGTTAGAAAATTTTGTATACTATTTATAATATATTTATACTAGCATGGTTTTAAAATATTAGCATAGATTAATTGTTGCATTGTTTTAACATATTTTTAGGTGTTGCAGTGTCATAGTTTATTGGGTGTTAAGATTTAATTTGTTATTTTGGACAACACAGGTGTATATATTGTGCTTTATGGCTGGGAATAGCATCTGTTGGTTTAACACTGTGATCTTCAAGGCTACCATTGAAAATTTCCAAAGTGAGAGAGGAATGGCTTCTGGCTTAAGTACAAGCTACGTTGGTCTCAGTCCCGTTATTTACACCTGTCTCTCTTCCATGCTGGACCCGGGAAATCCTTCACTGTACTTACTTTTAAACAGCATAGTCCCCGTTGTAGTGGGTGTAATTTCAGCAGTAGTACTCCATGTCTCACAATTAAAAATGGCGGCCATAGCAGACGATGCAGATAAGAAATACATGATTCTATCCACASTGATTGCCTTCGTCACTGCTGTATATTCGATAGCTTTTGAGTTCTTGCCCCATGGGAAGCGCCAGCTTGAAGGAGTCTATCTTGCCGTGCTTATTATTCTTCTGATGGCCCCTCTATATATACCCTTCAGGATTTACTTAAACACTATAAGGAATGAAGTGAAGGTAAATGCGTGCAGTTCAAGTCCAGGGCAGCAGAATGCTACAAAAGAAAATCCCGCCAAGAAGGAAAGCTGCGAGGTGGGTTTTATTCAAGAGTACAAAATCAATATTCAAAGCCTGGATGTAGAAAACCCACTGCATACTGTACACAATTTCAATCATATTAAAAGAAGGAGATTCCAGCCGATATCGGTTCCACCATTGGGACAGGAGCACAGCATCCTACAGCTTTTGGGAAGTATTGATTTCTGGCTATATTATTTTGTATACTTTTGTGGAGCTACTGTGGGGCTAGTATATATGAACAACCTAGGGCAAATTGTTCAGTCCCTTGGATACTCCAAGACACCGATCTTAGTATCTCTTGTTTCGTCCTTTGGAATTTTTGGGCGTATTGCATCAGGGCTTCCCGATTATATTCAGGTATACTGATCCATACTTGCCCCTTATTGGCATATCTACTGTGTTTTTTTTCGTAGGCGTTTTTTCTATTTTCTTACACGAACTGTATCGTTTTATGTGAATCAGCAATGCCGGATGTTGAGAAAGTACCGTCCCCTGCCAAGGCCAGGATGGATGGGCATATGGATGGTTCCCATGGTTGCGTCCTTCTTCATGCTGAGATTCATAAACCCAACTGGCAGTGTTGTTCTTTATCTGAGCACGGCCATTGTTGGAACTTCGGTAGGAGCGATCAGCGCCATAGCCATACCAATTTCGTCAGAGATGTTTGGAATGAAAAGTTTTGGCGTCAACCACAACATTGTCATCACAAACATTGCATTTGGTTCTCTTCTCTTCGGTGAAGTTGCAGGAAAGATTTATGATGATTTGTCTTCTTCTTCTGGCATGGGTAAAAACCCACGAGACTCGGCTGATCGGCATCTCTGCATGGGAAGACAGTGTTTTGAGAAAATGTTTTTGGTGTGGGGATGTGTATGTCTCTTGGGTATCGTTCTGTGCTTTATTCTGTGCATGAGAGCACGCGAGTTGTACGAGTCTATCAACAAGAAACAATACCATGAAATAGATCAGAATTAGGAATAATGAGCTGAAATCCATTGTATACTAGTGATTTTACATCTGATCATTCGCAACATTAACTAAAGAGACACTCGGTCGCCATTCTGCGAAATGTAGGTCACAAACGTAGCAT
>JASDQU010104532.1:249773-263906 GCA_032191745.1 Picea mariana
GCCAGGTAAACATCACCTCCTTCTTTAGTGGAGGTTTTCGCCTATGTGGAAGAGGTACTATCAGATCCCTTTGGTTTTTCAACCTTCTTAGACTTGCAATATTTCTTATAATGCCCTATTTTACCACACTTCCAACATTTCCTCAAATATTTTCCTGGTGACTTATATCTACCTTATATTTAGGTCTCCCCCTTGAAGGCTTACCGGGATTCCTGTATTGGGTACGACCTCTTACAAATAAAGCATCTATGCTATGACTATCCATGCTTTTCCGCCTCATCTCTTCAGATAACAAGGATGAAACTACATCCTAATACTTCAATGTAGATTGAGTGGTCCTACCAATTGATACAACCAGATTATCCCAAGAGTCTGGCAAAGAACATAACAAAGTAATACACTTATCTTCTTCTGCAATCGTAATATTAACAGAGACAAGTTGACTTAATAGAGTATTAAAGTCATTTAGATGTTCTATCACAGAATCTCCATCTTCCATCCTAAGATGATACAACTTCTTTTGAAGAAACAACTTGTTTACCAGGGACTTTGATTGATACAAATTCCCCAACTTATCCCATAGTTCTTTCATTGTAGATTCTCCTGAGACATTCAACAACACCGAATCTGCCAGGCAGAGTCGAATAGTACTCCTTGCTCTTCTGTCCAACTTCTCCCTATCTTCCTTCGACATACCAACAGATGGTGTACTAGTAGTTTGTGTACTAGTAGGTTGTGCGCCAGTAGCTTGTGTTCTAGTAGACGGTGTACCAGTAGGTTGTGTACCAGGATCCACAACGATCCATTGTTCTTTGTATACAAGAAGGTCCTCCATCTTGAGTTTCCATAGCTCATTTTTTTTACCGTTGAACTTCTCTATCTCGATTCTAGAATAGCTCGCCATTCCTCTTTCTACACTCGAATAACCATTGCAAAACCTCCCACTAAACCCAGCTTTATCATAGACCCAAGATCAACTTGATCTATCAAGACCGAGCCAACCCTCAGCAACAAAGGTGTCCCTATGAAGCCAAAAACGAGCTCTGATACCACATGTAAGTTTTAAACCTATGAAGTAAAGCAATTCATATAGATTCTTAAGCAAAACAAAATTTAATCAATGGCTCATACATAGAGTACATAGAGATTTTATACCGGAAACCCTCAATCGAGAAAACCTTTCTTATATTCATATATCAAATTTCACCATTCACCATACAATATATACAAAGTTTTTAGGTATTCCATAGATACCAAAACCCTAATCCCTTAATCTAGGATTAATTTAGTAAACTACTAAAAATAGCAAAATCCGCTAAAAATAACAAAACCCGCCCCCCAAAAAAATTCGAGGCGCTGCCCCGAACGCTGCACGTAACTAGGTGGGGCATACCTGCCCCCCCTTGGGACCCCCCTAGGGAAGCACCCGATGCACACGACACAAAGAGCGCTACTAGAGGGATCATCAGACGCAGTTTTCGAATTTGACGCACCCACACGTACACATGCAAAGAATATAACACATACCCAACACCGCATGTAAAGTTTTAGTAAAGCCTCTAGTTCTCTGGTTATGTATTGCTTTTTAAGACTTGTTATTTAATGACAATCAACTTTCTTTTCCACCCCTTTTGCCTCTGATATTGAAGGCTTAGGCATGGATGATCCAGTCGATTTGTTGTAATCATGTTGTGATGTATGTTTGATTGTAGTGTTGTTACATCGTCTTCTGTTTCTAAAAATTTGGACTCAAGAGGATCTTGTATTCAAAGATTTTCCTCCTTAGGTTGTTGGAAGACCAGATGTCCACAATAGTCCTTTACATTTCTTCTCAGTTCTGCCCCCTACTCACCCTTACTATAATTTACTGACTGAAGTTAGATCAAGACCTCATCTGCCTGTGCATACCAACCCGGTTTTCCGAGTTAAAGCGATATTATCCTGAGTTTGCATCCATTTGATCGCCCTTAAATTATTCATTGTAACATAAAAAAATGATGGGTAATAGGCTTACCTCTTCTACAATCCAGAGGTGACTTTGACTGCTAACAGACTCCATTGGGGCTATGGATGTCTTGATCACAACAAGGCAACACCTAAGGGAAAATCTATAGTTATTCCCTAGAAATATAACATACACCCTTATTTATAAATGCTAGACAAATGGTTATTGAATCTTGAGGAAAGGTGTAACATACCCAACTCCTTGGCTAGGCCACATTACTACCAAATCGACTAACATACCAAATCAAATGAGGAAATGTATGCAACATGACATACACACATGATATTATAATTAATTCATAAAAAACATGAATGCAATTGGTTTAAACATGCACATCAACAATTAAACACACACCGCAACATTCATGCATACAAAATATAAAGTAAATTTAGCATTCAATCATGGCATTGAAACTGTAAATGAAACAATGATCAACACACTTATCTTTTAAAAGTTTTTTACACAACCGAATATAGACAAAGGACGTTCCTCCCAACCATAGGCTCTGTTGCACCAATTCTCTCTACAACAAGCCACTTCTGAGCTGGGTCTAAGAGTCCACGAGGATGGATAGGCTCCTAGGGGTGTCTACAGTCCACTGTAACATCTGAAATATCACTAAAGTCATAGTGACATGATTCCTAATAAAATTCCAACCACCCAACTCTCTTCCCCATCAACCTACACAACCCAAGGGATGATATTTTCTTCTTTTCATTGTAGTCCCTCAGATAATCTCCATCCCCTGTAGGGATACAACACATACCGGCCAAGAATCTCTCTACTGCGGGCTCTAGAAAATTCAGTTGTAACAATATTTCTCATAGTATCCCTTACATAGGCTCTTCAGACAATTTCTTACCAGAAATCACTCAAAAGTATAACGACCTCATTCTCATCATAATTACTAGCTTCAACAAGTTGTCTTCAATACCCACTATGAATGGATACTTTTTCCCAACGCTCAGATTTGGTTTTCCTCACTTCTTTCTAACTTAAAAAAATGTTCTTCCTTACTACTCGAATTTCTTCTTCTCCCATGCTTTCTTAACTTTTACTCTCCCCCCAAGGATGATTATACTAAATCTGTGCAATCATAACTAAGTGGGGACTACCTCACCCAACCTCTTACATGAATTCAATGATTGAGTGATAAATAAGTCAAAGGGATAAATGGATAAATGAAAAAATGATTAATGAAGATTACTTAAGACTCAAGGCATATGGAAACCCCTCAAAACCTCCATTAAGCCCCATCTCTTATGGAATGATAGTCCCCCATTACTCTAGTCCTTACCCATTTACTTCCTGTGGTGTATTCAATTTTATTAGTTTTCAATGTACAATGTTTACATATCACATCTCTTGGCCCTCGACCATTCATAATATTTACATATATACAATGCTACATCGGGTATAAAAAATGGGGTGTTACAATACCCACCCCCTACAATTTGCATTGTCCTCAATGCACATCACCATATATGTGTACATGCATATACATACAAAATATTACATCATAATACTTGATACTTTTGCACTTTAATGACTCCTGCAACAATTCCAACTAGAAAACTCTTGTTCCCCTTAGCATGCACAACTTAAGGAAGTGTATCCCCTTCTCTGCATTGTAGTTCCTCATGTTGTCCCACTTCCCTTCTAGGAATTGAACACAAGACAAATAGGAAGTCTCAAATTTTTGGCTCTAATCACTCTAGCTTCTTCGAAATGAAGTCTTTGTATACTTATGTACAAATGTAAATTCAAATCCCCTCAGAATCTACGAAAAGATGTGGGTTCTCTTATCACATGGCCTCCTCATGCTCCCATGTGGCATCTTCATGATTGTAGTAGGTCCATTGGACCTTTACCAAGCCTATAGATTAGTTCCTAAGAACTTTGACTTTCCAATCCACAATGTGCACTAGCTCCACCTAAAAGTCCCCTTCGTGCTCCACTAGGATAACAGTCCAATCAATCACGTGGTTAGGATCAAACACATAATTATTTAATAAAGATACATGAACCACATTATGAAATCTCATGGATGAAATCAATGCAAGCATGAATGCAACTAGGCCTATCCTCTCAAGGACTTCAAACGACCTATAATATCTCACTGCCAACTTTGGGAAACTTCCCAAATTTAGCGAGCTCCTTTTAGCCTTTACTTTAAAAAACACATGCTTTCCCACTCTTTATTCCCCGTGTGCTCTTTCTTTATCAACATAACTCCTTTTTTTATCCTATGCCGTATTTAAATTCTACTTTTTTTTACCATATTCTATTCCATTTCTCTTAGCATTTATGACCCAATAACTTCTCTATCTGTTGGGCTATCCCAACTCACCAACGTGTTGCATTTTCTGCCATAAAAGACTTCAAATGGGTTCAACTTCAGTGATTCTTGATACCCATTGTTGTAATAAAACTCAACAAAATGAATATAGTCTTCCCACTTGGAAGGATAATCCATTACATACATTTTTAGCATATCATCCATTATTTGGTTGGTCCTCTATGTCTTCCCATCCGATTTTGGATGATATGTTGTGATGAAATTCAGATTTGTCCCAAATCCTTTAAGCAACCCTTTCCAAAAATTGGAAGTAAACTTGGTACCTCTTTCATATATGATTGTCTTAGGCACACCATGTAGCCTATCAATTTCCTTCATATAAATTTAAGGAATGTTGGTTGCCTTATGCATCATCTTCAATGGAATAAAATGTGTAACCTTTGTAATCTTGTACATTGCTACCATGATGGAATCATGTTGCCTTGTTGTTATGGGCAACTTGGTAATGAAATCAATGATAACAAATTCCCATTTATATTCAAGAATGGGCAATGGCTCTATAAATCTCCCTGGATGTCCATGCTCATCCTTTACCTTATGGCATTCCATGCATCTAACAATAAAATCAATGACATCTTTCTTCATTCTAGGCCAATAATATTGGCCTCTTACAATTGCAATTATTTTATGATACCCTGGATGTGTAGCATATGGCACATTGAGCATCTCTTTTAAAACCAAATTTCTCAACTCCTGAGAATTAGGAACATAAACTTTGTTCTTGTATAAGAGGATTACATCCTCTTCCAACTTGTAATCTTTAAATTTGTGTTGTACATTACTTTATTGCAACCTTTCTTTAACTTGTAGATAATGCTAGTTTGTTGTCACATCATCTAAAATTTTTCTTTTCAAATATGAATTGTACATACCAATGGTTGTAGCAGGAATTTCATGCACCCTTCTTCTAAGTGCATCAACCACTGTATTTTATTTTCCCTTAATGTACTTGATGTCAAATTTATATTCACTGAGAAATTCCAACCATCTTGTTTGTCTAGCATTCAATGTTGGTTGCTCAAACATACATTTTAGACCACTATGATCTATTCACAATTAAAATTTCTTTCCAATGAGATAATGTCTCCACATTTTTAAGGCATGAACTATGGTTTCCAACTCTAAGTCATGAGTAGCATAATTCCTCTTTTTCTCCTTCAACTTTCTTGACTCATAGAAAATTACATGCCTATTTTGGGTAAGGACTTCGCCAAGCCCTTCTTTACATGCATCTGTGCACACCTCGATCAACCAATGGACAATAACCCTCCTTTCTATATTTCATAGGCATGAATGACCTCTGCTTGAACAACTGCATGCTTGATTCAGGGGCCTCAACAAATGTCATATCCTTGAAGGTGATGAAACAACTTGGTCTAAAGACAACCTGACCTTATGGAAATATTTGTGGTATTGATTCAAGAAGAGTTAAGGTCTTGGGAGTATGTTAAGGCGTTGAGGTATTTTTGATAGATTTTCAACATATCAACATCCTCATGGACATTTTGGTGATCAATGTCCCTTATTCCTAGGGGATGCTCTTGTCGAGGACTTGGTCCTCATCCCTTGTAGGTTTCCTTAGCATGAACCTTACACATGCATATATTCCCATGTGTGATGGCACTTATGAGATCTTACAAACATGGAAAAGAATTATACACATGTGATGGATATGAGGAGCCCTAACTATGTCAATGAGAACTACTTTGATATTCCTCCACAAGATATTGAGTATAATCCATTCAAGTTACCCTTCATGCAGGAAGATTCCATAGAGATGTTTCTCCCATGGATAGATGAAAATAAGATTGCAAAATACCATGGGAAGGAGCTGGGATCTATCCATATTATGCAAGAAGAGGATGAGAAACGTGAAGGAATCATCAAAGAGAGAGTCCACATAGAGCCTCTGTACAATGAAAATACACCTTGCATCGATTTCAATGAGGGAAGTCTCATGCTCATGTGGGACAAAAGAAAGCGAAATCCCAAATATGACCAAGAAGAAAACAATTCATGGCTTGGCCCTTACATCATCAGGAAGAAGTCTGACCAAGAAAGGTATTATCTGACAACATTAGACGAGAGAAAGATGTCACTACCAATATATGGTTCTCTTCTCCAACCTCACATCTAGGTTACATGACTTCTTCAAGGCCCGTGCCCCATGTTAGTAGGTGAGTCATTTTGATTCCCTGCATTTGCATCTTGATTTCTCATACTAGTTTAGATGCATTTCATTTTAATTTTTCTTTACTTGCACTATTGATTTCATGTTTAGTCTAGAAATTTTTGAAAAAATGTTAAAATTTTCTTTTTCTAGCTCAGTTGGTTTGGATTATGATCATATGAGAACAAGGATGAGTAGGCCATACTGCACTTGACAGTTTGATGTTTCCTTACAGGCATGTGTCTACCGGGAGATGTTGTGGTTCTCATGCACTCTACGACAAGCACATGTCCCCAAGTAGGAGCCAGATGTTATCCCCATTTTGTGGATAACTAAGGATATCATGTCACGAGGCCCTCGGGTTTCAGATATGGAGTGTCGAGAGACTACATGACCAGAAATACCCTTTTTCACAGATGGAAACCCACTGACCACCACAGATGGTCACAGGTTTGCAGATGGCATCCACCACACCAACTAGATTCCAGAAGGAAGTGGGCCTTGCTCCATGAGGTACAAGTCAGTATTATGGTGAGCATCATTTAAATATTCAAGCCATTTGAATATGTTGTATCTTAGATTGCCCTAGATTTCATGATATGTGCTTGGACATTATGCCTTTTTCCCTGCTTCACCTTGGTGGTTGACATTGTGCCCTAGTAAGTGGTTTTCCTTGGGGATGGGTTTTCTACTGGGAACTCCTTTAATGAGACATCGTATTGTTCCTTACCATACTTACAACTTTCCATCATTCCCCCCTTCCATTTCCTTATCTCTTGGGACTTTAGGGTGTATTGACCCAAGAAGGGGTTGACCCTCATTCTATGGGAAGAAGGGGCTAAAGGTCCAGAGGGGTTGGTTTTGGGTAAAAGATAAATTCCTTATGTAAACCTTCCAGATGCTTCTCCCATGGCTCACCCAAGAAATAAATGAAACATTTATCTTTGAATAAAGGGGACCCACAATAAAATAAAATGCTTAAAAGGTTAGTTGAAGGATAGGAGGTCTCATCACAAGATGACCTATCATGTCCATGAAAATCTAGTGGTATGACATTGTTACATGGCTCTTAGTTACATGGATGAGAGAGAGGGGGTCTCATCATGAGCCAACCTTCTCATTTCCATTAGGTGTTTGTGGGTGACATTTCTACCACCTAGTCACCAAGCTAGGGCAGTGACCTTCAATATCTCATTATGCTATGCTGAAAGAAAATAAAGAAAGAAAGATAAAAGGCAATTGATGGGCCTGGAAAAAGTGCATTGCAGAGGAAGGTACCACACACCTGCTACAAAGGCACCCATGAATGAGACACTACGACCCCTTGTCTGTCATGAGCCCTATGCCCATTGAGTCTTGACCCCTACCACCTCATCCACTTTACATGGATTAGAGAGGGATATCTTGGAATTTCTCCTTGACCTATGGCAAGACCTACCCAATAGGACACCTCGTCAACCCTCCCATGCTTAAGCTTGACAAGTCGCATAGTGTCTTTGAATTGTTAATTGTTTGATATAGTGATATTTGATGCACATTCTTAGATGGATTATTTATTGATTGGATCCACTTATCATGATGATATGACTTGAGATCCTTGGAGGACGTGTTCATTTGTCTTTACAGAACCTAGTCGGTGGACATTTTTGGGAGAAAAATCCTAGCTTGGGATTCCATGGGGCTACAAGCCCATAGGTTGGATGTCAGGGGCCCGCATGTTGGATGAGAGATATAATACTTGGATGGCCTTGCTGATGACTTGGAAAACCTATCCCAGCCCTTAGTTGCCAAACGATTTTCCCAGAACGGGAAAAACATCCCACTTTTTGAGCTTGCATCTTGTATTAGGATATGATAAAGATTAAAACAAAAGAGATATTCATCATTAAGGTGTTAAAATTGTTTTCCGATTAAAAACTAGGTGAAAACTATTTGCCAAAACAAAAAAATATTACCAAAATATGATTCTAACTTGTTTTTCCTTTCCGATGCTACTGAAATTTCATGAAAAACTACGGGTTTCTAAGACTGCCGTCTCTCTATCCTTGGAGATACTTCTCCTGCATATTTGATGGAAGAGACCAAACAAATTAATTCAAGAAAAAATCTAAGAGCTAAACAAGAGTATTTACAAAACTTGAAAGCATATTTCTAACCAATGAGATAATTTGTTTTAGGCATATTATGCTTGGGATGTCAATTGAATAAGGATCCATCAGATCTTCCCTTCAGACCTCATTTATCAACTTTTCCTTAGTAACTCTAGGACAGGCAACAAAATAAGTATTATGTTCCATTGTTATTTCACTGCAAATAACCTCTGTAACTATCTTTACCTGCAATATTTTGTTCTCTCCATTAAGTCACTATTGTCATTTGTAACCACGGAAGTAGTTTATTGGATGCTTTCTTTTTGTTCTCTGTAACTACCTGAATAATATGTGCCTTTTATGCTTCGGCCCCCTCTCCATCTCTTTGCAATCTCACTCAACAAACACTTGTAACAACTCACACATTTGGTACAAAATCAATAAAGTAATGCTTCAATGAATCATGGTTTATAGTGAATATTTTGAGGACTTTGATCTGGCATGGTGTTGAATTTTATAAACATTGCATTATATATGTTCAAAGGCAAAGGCATACAATCAATGCATTAAAGATGGAAAAATTAGCCATAAGTTACTGGCAGGAATTCATTTCAAGTTACTTAGCCGAGTTTTCTATTGTTGAAAATCCTTGTGAACTTCTATTTAATTCTGTCATAACTTCGACTTAACTTTACAAACTAAGTTTGGATATAATGATTAATCCATCTCAAGCATCAGAATCTTAATGCTTGCTAAATTTTAAGGATAAATACACGATACAGATATTTCTAAGAATCCACACCTTTAACTCATATACGTGGAATTTCATTATAGAACAAACCAATACCTTCTTAGTAAATCTAGAGTTGTTGCAACTTGCCAGGGGTTTTATTTTTTAAGAGTGCGTGTCAATTGTGTTGTGAGGTTGGCCACGAGATATAAATCTAAAGTTGGACAGAAATCATAACACTCTGGCATAGCTATACTAAAAGCAAATAATCTGGAAACAGATAATGTCGCTGAAGGCCCATTGAAACATATTTATTTCTTAAAATTAAGATTTTTTATTTTTTTTAAATAAAAAAGTGTATACATCATCTATAGATTATAAAATAAGTAAGATGTTTTGAATTTTAAACAAGTGTAGATCTATTTTAAAATGCCACATGTTGAGCAATGAAAAAATTACACATTTCCCTTAATATAATTTCAATCCAATAATCAACCTAATATATATATTTTTAAATGCTAAGTGTTAATTATATATATATATATATATATATATATATATATATATATATTATTTACATCTACATTGTTTTTTAAATGCTACATATCATTGAAAGAAATCATACACAAACACATAAAAACCAAACACTAACTGTTTTTCTAAATCTTGATCCATTCACTATTTATGGAAGAACATATAAATACACACAAATTACAAATAACAAAATCACTGTTTATAAAATAATATATAAATATACAAAATTTACTAATAATATAACTCTAAGTCTTTAAAGTTTTCTTTAGCTAACTAAAACTATACAATTCGCTAAATTTACAACTTTACAAAAATAACTAACACTCCAAAAAGTAACTACGAAAATAGCTTAATTCCAAAAATAACTAACAAGATTGATTACCATATTTCAACATTAAATACGACGGAGCCCAAGAGAAGTCCATTCGTACCGTTTGCATAATGCAATGCAATTACTGACATTCAGTGATAAGCTTAGTTTTGTTGGACTAAGTTAACTCAGAGCAATATTTTTTATAGTAAGATTACTCCCAAGTTAGCCCACTGTGTAACATGGATGATAGCATCAAGATGCCTCGCTCTAGGTCACTGGCCGTCAAACGCTGGGTTTGTTTTATCGCAGCTATATGGCTGCAATCTATCAATGGCGCCAACTTTGATTTTTCTGATTATTCCTATGATTTGAAGAAAGTTATGGGGATTAATCAACTCCAACTGAATAGTTTAGCGGTGGCCTCAGACCTTGGAAAAGTCATGGGCTGGGTTTCCGGACTGGCGTGTGCGTTTCTGCCAACATGGGCTGTTCTTGGCATTGGAATGAGCTTGGGATTGGTGGGTTATGGCGTTCAGTGGCTGATTCTCAGTGAAATCATTCATCCGTTGGATTATTGGCAGGTTACACTCTATCCAAATTCTATTTGATTTTTCTGTTAGTTTACACAGATTGAAGAACATTATTTTCTGAAGTGTAGAATATAGTTCCTGTAAATGTACAAAACAGTAGAAGACGAAGCTTCAGTATATCGTTAGTTTCTTCTCATCATAGTTAGGAGGAATTGAAATAGAATTGTAACTAATTCCATGTTAGAAAATTTTGTATACTATTTATAATATATTTATACTAGCATGGTTTTAAAATATTAGCATAGATTAATTGTTGCATTGTTTTAACATATTTTTAGGTGTTGCAGTGTCATAGTTTATTGGGTGTTAAGATTTAATTTGTTATTTTGGACAACACAGGTGTATATATTGTGCTTTATGGCTGGGAATAGCATCTGTTGGTTTAACACTGTGATCTTCAAGGCTACCATTGAAAATTTCCAAAGTGAGAGAGGAATGGCTTCTGGCTTAAGTACAAGCTACGTTGGTCTCAGTCCCGTTATTTACACCTGTCTCTCTTCCATGCTGGACCCGGGAAATCCTTCACTGTACTTACTTTTAAACAGCATAGTCCCCGTTGTAGTGGGTGTAATTTCAGCAGTAGTACTCCATGTCTCACAATTAAAAATGGCGGCCATAGCAGACGATGCAGATAAGAAATACATGATTCTATCCACAGTGATTGCCTTCGTCACTGCTGTATATTCGATAGCTTTTGAGTTCTTGCCCCATGGGAAGCGCCAGCTTGAAGGAGTCTATCTTGCCGTGCTTATTATTCTTCTGATGGCCCCTCTATATATACCCTTCAGGATTTACTTAAACGCTAAAAGGAATGAAATGAAGGTAAATGCGTACATTTCAAGTCCAGAGCAGCAGAATGCTACAAAAGAACATCCCGCCAAGAAGGAAAGCTGCGAGGTGGGTTTTATTCAAGAGTACAAAATCAATATTCAAAGCCTGGATGTAGAAAACCCACTGCATACTGTACACAATTTCAATCATATTAAAAGAAGGAGATTCCAGCCGATATCGGTTCCACCATTGGGACAGGAGCACAGCATCCTACAGCTTTTGGGAAGTATTGATTTCTGGCTATATTATTTTGTATACTTTTGTGGAGCTACTGTGGGGCTAGTATATATGAACAACCTAGGGCAAATTGTTCAGTCCCTTGGATACTCCAAGACACCGATCTTAGTATCTCTTGTTTCGTCCTTTGGAATTTTTGGGCGTATTGCATCAGGGCTTCCCGATTATATTCAGGTATACTGATCCATACTTGCCCCTTATTGGCATATCTACTGTGTTTTTTTTCGTAGGCGTTTTTTCTATTTTCTTACACGAACTGTATCGTTTTATGTGAATCAGCAATGCCGGATGTTGAGAAAGTACCGTCCCCTGCCAAGGCCAGGATGGATGGGCATATGGATGGTTCCCATGGTTGCGTCCTTCTTCATGCTGAGATTCATAAACCCAACTGGCAGTGTTGTTCTTTATCTGAGCACGGCCATTGTTGGAACTTCGGTAGGAGCGATCAGCGCCATAGCCATACCAATTTCGTCAGAGATGTTTGGAATGAAAAGTTTTGGCGTCAACCACAACATTGTCATCACAAACATTGCATTTGGTTCTCTTCTCTTCGGTGAAGTTGCAGGAAAGATTTATGATGATTTGTCTTCTTCTTCTGGCATGGGTAAAAACCCACGAGACTCGGCTGATCGGCATCTCTGCATGGGAAGACAGTGTTTTGAGAAAATGTTTTTGGTGTGGGGATGTGTATGTCTCTTGGGTATCGTTCTGTGCTTTATTCTGTGCATGAGAGCACGCGAGTTGTACGAGTCTATCAACAAGAAACAATACCATGAAATAGATCAGAATTAGGAATAATGAGCTGAAATCCATTGTATACTAGTGATTTTACATCTGATCATTCGCAACATTAACTAAAGAGACACTCGGTCGCCATTCTGCGAAATGTAGGTCACAAACGTAGCATCCTCTGTGTCACAATTGAGTTCATTAATTGCAACGTTTAAATTACTTGTTGATTTATACAACATTTTCCCGAATATGTGTACGTAAAATTCAATATGTGCTTCATTTTGTTCGATATGCACGCACAGCTTCGGTGTAGTGCTATACGGACCAAAGGCGTCCGTTTCTGAAGTTATATTAATTAAACACAATAGTTTGATCGACAATATTCTCACTATAACATAACGTAAGTAAACTCTACTTAACCAGTTCTAATTCTATTCTATAACGAAAGTAAACTAGACTTAACCAGTGTTTCATGGCAGCTTAGTTCCTGCCAAATAATAAATTAAGTTGTCATGTTGTATAATAAACTTACTTGCCATGTTGTTAGAGGGCTAGTGGTCACAAAACTATGTCATTTTTAAAGTCACACATGTGTTGGAATCTGTTAGAACATAAATTTTATATTTGAATCTGACACCCTATCAGAAATTATCCTTGCATGTAAAATGTAAGGAGCTAAGGAGGAAAAATAATGCATTTTTAATTATGGATTAAAGAGCCTCTTGAATTCTTGTAGAAAGAAGTTCAATTCATTTATCAATAGTTGTATATGAAAATGATTTAATTTAAAAAAAAAAATACAAAATTCAATAAAACAATATTAAACATTGGAAAACACCATAAATTTTTACTCAACATGATAACTAATATGTAGTCACGAAAATGTTTTTTTTTTAAGATTACAAAAATTCAATCAAATAATGTTAAACATTAAAAAACACCATAAATTTGTAAAATGTGAGAATTTTAAAGAAGTCCCTCAAATGAAAGTAAAATAGATATAGAAAATGAAAAATGTTTTTTTAATTTTCTTGTAAAAAGAGAATTCATGTGAATGGACATAGCAGGGCTAATGAGATCTGATCACATAAAAATTAAAATAAAATAATCTCCATGCACAAGAGAACTTTGAGAGTGTGATACATGGGAAACTAAAAAAAGATAATGATACAACAACCATAATCGGGTTACAAAATACACTCAATATTATTCTCAAAATAACTCTCTTGGAATTTCTAAAAAATATACAGTTTAGTACATATTCTATGAAATTTGAATGATTTTGTCATAATCAGTGGAATTTTACAAAATACATTCAATATTATTCCCAAAATAACTCTCTTGGAATTTCTAAAAAATATATAGTTTTGATCCAGGTGGATATCGGGGGCCACCCACCTTTTCCAAATGGCTCAAAACAGTTTTCTGGCCATTTTGGCAACTTACTATTTTTAGCAGGTTTTCGCTTCCGGGGCCATTTTGAGGGCCTAAATGAAGGTTTTTCGAGATCGAGGTTCTCAATGATAGCCGAAGGCATCATTG
>JASDQU010104533.1:28039-40045 GCA_032191745.1 Picea mariana
CTTGGAATTTTCCTCACTTTATTACAAGTGGATTCCTAGTCTCAAGGAGGAATTTAAGGGTCTTTCTCATTTTTTCCCTTAAGTAGGTACTAGATCCTAAATTCATGGATCTTGTCTTTTTGTATTATGGAGCTAGGAAAAAATATTTAAATCCCTTTAATTGAAGTCTTGGGGAGAGGGCTATGAGAGTATTTTTTGATGCTCTTTTCAAGAGGTATTTGGGGATAGAAACATGCACTCATGCTTTTGGTTTATATGTAAGCCTCTTTTGGGAGAATCAATCCCCTTTTCAGAGAATGTCGTCCTTCTGGTGTCTGAAGAATTGTGCCACCTTTTTGTGAGAAGATTTCATCCCTGTCAAAGGAAGGATAATGAAGAAATTTGTATTCCAGTGGATCCGAAGACGTAGCCATATGGGTGAACTCTATTAACAATGGTGTTATATTGTCATGTGTTGTTATTTCATCTCACGTTTCCTTATTTGTGTTTTATTTATGTAGATATGTTTTACTAAATGCATTAAGTAATGGATTATGAGACAAATAACATATTTCACCAAGTTATATTCAATTTGGATTCAAGTCTTCATAAGAACTTCAATTTCACCTTTAATGCAATCAATTTCAATTAAAATGATCTTAAATATGACCTTATCAAGTGGCCTAGCACCAAGTAAAGATTGGTATCATTACCACCCCAGTTCTCAGATCACTCCCAGGGAAGAAAATAAATGTTCATAAATCCTTCAAGGTCTGCACCATACTTGGAAATCTCTATTGTTGTCATCGAAGTATAATCCAAGTGAAATAAGGGCTTTTGAGGCCACTGAATCCATATGTGTGACAATAATCAATGATCCAATAAATGATGCTACATAGAGGATAGGTACAAGAGTCAAAATTTTCACCCAAAGTTGAGTTGTGACTCATGTAAACCTAGACATGTCATTTCCAGGGAAGATTACGAAAGCTTCTCCTAGTGTCCAAAATTTTGATCTGGATGGACAGAAGGAATATCTAAATGATACCATTGAATTAATATAGTGATCATGTCCTAGAGCATGTAACTATAGTGATTAATATATTTATTGGTTTTAAACTTTTTTATGAATTTGGAGTGATAAGAGATCCTATATGAGACTCTGTAGTCTATAAGTGTAAGATTTAGGAATTTTGGTAGAGGTGGAAGAAGGTTCTTTGTGTTCAATTAAAAAAAAGGAAAGTCAGAGAATTCAATATCTATGCAATTGTTAGAGGATACAAAGTGTAGGATGTAATGTTGAACTTGGGAAGACAAGAGGGTAAGTCAATATATAGTGCTTGAGATGACTATGGATAGTTGAGAGCATGCTATTTGTTATAGTGTTGTTTGTGTGCAATGGTAGTGGCAACATTGATCAATTCTAGGAGAAGAAAGAATAACAAATGTATGGTTCTATGGATGAGGAGTAAAGGATATAGGACTATTGGGAGCACTCTAAGTGTGGGGGTTGGAATGAGAGCTAGGGTTTTGGGAGGATTGGAAATTAATCCACCATTGAACTTTACATTCAACTTCCAAGGCATGTTCCAAGTCATAGTCAAGGGAAACACTTTCAAACATGGAAACTTTGAATCTAACAAAAGACAATATATTAGAATTAAATTTAACAGTAAATACCTCCTCTAGATCTAGAACCTAGAGTTGAATGAAAATCCAAGTGAACACCTCAATGTACTATTGTAATGTCATCGTAGTTCTTGACAGAGATGATACCATATGGATAGTATATTTGTGAGGTGGCTTGGATGGTAAAAATTCTATTGGAGGGTGTTGTAACAGATATTGAAAATTTTCTCTACTCAGTGTTTTCATCCCAATGTGTTTGAGAATCGCATCAAACTTATTTCCAAATTATTTCTAACTTGCATCAGATTGTTGAAGGCCTTGTAGGGTTTTTTGTATGTGCGTTGTGTTGAAAATATCGGTGTTCCTCGGATAACATGATGTTGAACTGAATAAGCCTCCAAACGTATGTGAAGTTTTTGAAAGTAAGCAGTACAGAATGCAAAGCACAATTTCAAGTACCAATCCTAAGTAGTTTCATTGAAGACAATGTTTCAGAAAAAGAGATTTTTTTTAGACATTGCTAGTTTTTTCATAGGAGAAAAGATGGATATGGCAATAAGAATATGGGACGGATCGAGCTAGAAATGTTGGCTGTCGTTCCAAAATCTACATAACAAATCTCTTGTAGAGGTGGACAGTGAAAATAAGATAAAAATGCATGATCACCTTCGAGATATTGGAAGAGCGGAGGCTTCAGGATTGCCACATCGTTTTTGGCGTTGGACAGAGAATACTGATGGTCTGCAATTATCTAAAGAATAGGTAAGGGGAATCAGGAAGGCTTGTGATCATGAGTCATGGTACAAAAGGAGTCCTAATAAACTGCACATTGGAGGGTTGCAACTTCTTGATGTTGAAGATGGTGAATTGGTACGCATTATGGGGAGTTTGCGCTTACCAAAACTGATATGGCTTCGCTGGAGGAAATGCTCATCCTTGTTTCTACCTGCCTGTGTCCCAAAGGAGAATTTAAGGGTTTTAGAAGTGAACAGCAGCGTTCTGAAAATATTGTGGAAAGGCAAATCTCAGACACCTTTGCAGTTGCGAGAGTTAGTTATAACTTCTCCGCTTTCAAAGTTACCAAAGTCCACAGGGTAGCTAAAGCATCTCAAACTGATTATCATCAAATGTCCATCGGGTAATCTCAAAACTTTACTGAATGAATTTTGTCAACTGCAGTCGTTGAAAAGTTTCGAGTTAACATACTTCTCAGAAATAAAGTCACTGCCAGATTCCTTTGGGTTTTTAACAAACCTAGAACACATCGATCCGTCTTGCTCAAAAATATTGCAGAGCCTCCCAAATTCCTTTGGAGATTTAATCAGGCTTAAATATCTCCATTTAAACCGTTGCATTAATTTAACCATCTCTAGCAAAACACTTGGAAATATCATCACTTTTGAATATATAAACCTTTCCTACTGTAAGAAAATTGTGGTATTGCCTCCCCAAGTCGCCCATCAATGGTCCCTGGAAAAATTGTATTGACCTTTCCTAGAAATGGTGTCGTCTCCTCTCCGTGGAAATTTGAAGGAATTGAAGCTCTGTAATGGCAGTAATTGAAAGGAATTGGAATACGTGCCAATTCCCGTTGAACTGTTGGCTCACTTGGCTAAGTTGACGGTCAATGAGTGTGTATTCCGCGAAAGGTCTTTGGAAAAGGATGAAGAGGAACCAGCATTCATCAGCGATCTAATCCAGTTTTAAAGTTAAAATATGAAAGGCATGATAATCAACAGTCAAAGTGCCCATTGCATCCACCGATTTCGGGATTTCCCAAAGAATATTCAGGCAACATTTAAAGCATTGACAGAAGCATTTCAAGGAGCAAACCAGCGTCAAAGGATTTGTTCTAGATTTTCAGTGGAACTGATTGCCCATTCGATCATTTGTGATGCGGAGGTTATGAAATTACGATCTCGCTTCCAAGTCAATTTATTGTTTTCACAGTAAACATTTCCTTTACAATGACCTCCCAACGGTTTGTAAAGTATTGAGACTCGGTGTTATAGTTCAATCATACAAAGGAATCATCCATATGCCACTTGTCAAAGTTATTAGTAACGGTTTAAAGAAGTTGGAGGGGCATCTGGCAGTCGTAGAATTCCAAGAAGGCCAACCGTTTCATATTTCTCGAAACAAAAAGAAATCTCTTTTAGATTAATTCTTGTAAACACTGAGCTATGTAACGGATTTAGAGATGCGATTAGTTAAATAATCATGGGGAGGAGGCTGACTGAGGGAGTGGGGGGGGAAAAAACCTCTTTGGAAGAGGGGTTCCTTTGTATGCTGAGTTAATTTGTAAATCTGAATTGGAGTAATACAGAAGACGTGTTCACTTGGTATTCTGAGATTCATCACGGTCGATTCTTTTAGTATGTTCTCCCTGTTGTCATTATCATATTGTTTATCTCTTCCTCTTCAGTTATGTTACAATTTGTTTGGAATTCATTTTATATGCTCCTTACACACAGTTGATATATATGTGTTGCGTTTCTATGGTCACTGGTCAAAATTTTCTCAAGATAAGCGCTCTGCATCTAGTTATCAGCCTTTGTTTGTTTTCCTCTAAAGATTGTAGTGAAAATTCATCCTTGATAGATGCTTTCACTGTGATGGCCCTTTCCTTTTCTTTTTCTTCTACCACATCATGATTATCAATCGCTGAAAGATAGATTTACTTTGCCTCATTTTCCACAAGTTATACAATCTCTGCTATTATCTCTCTTCTTTGGGTTTCAACTTGACTCCATGCCCAATGGACTGTTTTCCTGGTCCAACCCCAAACTATCATTTACCCATAAATCTGCCTACCATTTCATGCTTACTGAAGATCATATTGTGACATCATTCGAGAGATCCCTCTCGGGTTGGGAGGGACAGCTTCCAATCCAAAGTGGTTCGAGGTTGTCTCGGGATTGATTTGCATGCAACCTAAATTTCAGTTCCGAGTGTCAATATTTTGGCGCCCTTGCCGGGGAATTGAAGTTGATATCTATCCATGGGAGAACGAATTTTTCATATTCCTAAGGCCTGGTTGAGCAGTCGGTCATAGGAAAATGTTGGTTGCACATGCTCTGGCGACTTCATTAAAAGTTTCCGATGGTGATTTCACTGGCAGGAGAACTCAGAATTACGGCTTTCACGTTAGGTCGCCCAATGGATGAAGGCACCTGGTCTACTGTTCTTGGCACTTTACGGGAAAGTACCATCCCTAGATGGATCCTATGTTGTAACAGATATTGAAAATTTTCTCTACTCAGTGTTTTCATCCCAATGTGTTTGAGAATCGCATCAAACTTATTTCCAAATTATCTCTAACTTGCATCAGATTGTTGAAGGCCTTGTAGGGTTTTTTGTATGCGCGCTGTGTTGAAAATATCGACGTTCCTCAGATAACATGATGTTGAATTGAATAAGCCTCCAAACGTATGTGAATTTTTTGAAAGTAAGCAGTATATATTGCAAAGCACAATTTCAAGTACCAATCCTAAGTAGTTTCATTGAAGACAATATTTCAGAAAAAGAGATATTTTTTAGACATTGCTAGTTTTTTCATAGCAGAAAAGATGGATATGGCAATAAGAATATGGGACGGATCGGGCTGGAAAGGTTGGCTATCATTCCAAAATCTACATAACAAATCTCTTGTAGAGGTGGGGCAGTGAAAATAAGATAAAAATGCATGATCACCTTCGAGATATTGGAAGAACGGAGGCTTCAGGATTGCCGCGTCGTTTTTGGCATTGGACAGAGAATACTGATGGTCTGCAATTATCTAAAGAACAGGTAATGAGAATTAGGAAGGCTCATGATTACGAGTCATGGTACAAAAGGAGTCCTAATAAAATGCACATTGGAGGGTTGCAACTTCTTGATGTTGAAGATGATGACTTGGTACACATTATGGGGAGTTTGCACTTACCAAAAATGATATGGCTTCACTGGCGGAATTGTTCATCCTTGTTTCTGCCTGCCTGTGTCCCAAAGGAGAATTTAAGGGTTTTCGAAGTGAACAACAGCGTTCTGAAAAGATTGTGGAAAGGCAAATGTCAGACACCTTTGCAGTTGCGAGAGTTAGTTATAACTTCTCTGCTTTCAAAGTTACCAAAGTCCACAGGGAAGCTAAAGCATGTCCATTGGGTAATCTCAAAACTTTGCCGGATGAATTTTGTCAACTGCAGTCATTGAAAAGTTTCGAGTTAACAGACTGCTCAGAAATAAAGTCACTGCCAGATTCCTTCGGGATTTTAACAAACCTAGAACACATTGATCTGTCTTGCTCAAAAATATTGCAGAGCCTCCCAAATTCCTTTGGAGATTTAATCAGGCTTAAATATATCCATTTAAACCGTTGCATTAATTTAACCATCTCCAGCAAAACACTTGGAAATATCAGCACTTTTGAATATATAAACCTTTCCTACTGTAAGAAAATTGTGGTATTGCCTCCCCAAGTCGCCCATCAACGGTCCCTGGAAAAATTGTATTGCCCTTTCCTGGAAATGGTGTTGTCTCCTCTTCGTGGAAATTTGAAGGAATTGAAGCTCTGTAATGGCAGTAATTGCAAGGAATTGGAATACGTGCCAATTCTCGTTGAACTGTTGGCTCAATTGGCTAAGTTGACGGTCAATGAGTGTGTATTCCGCGAACGGTCTTTGGAAAAGGATGAAGAGGAACCAGCATTCATTGGCGATCTAATCCAGTTTTAAAGTTAAAATATGAAAGGCATGATAATCAACAGTCAAAGTGCCCATTGCATCCACCGATTTCGGGATTTCCCAGAGAATATTCAGGCATCATTTAAAGCATTGACAGAAGCATTTCAAGGAGCAGACTAGCGTCAAAGGATTTGTTCCAGATTTTCAGTGGAACTGATTACCCATTCGATCATTTGTGATGCGGAGGTTATGAAATTACGATCTCGCTTCCAAGTCAATTTATTGTTTTCACAGTAAACATTTCCTTTACAATGACCTCCCAACGATTTGTAAAGTATTGAGACTCGGCATTATAGTTCAATCATACAAAGGAATCATTCATACGCCACTTGTCAAAGCTATTAGTAATGGTTTAAAGAAGCTGGAGGGGCATCTGGTAGTCCCAGAATTCCAAGAAGGCCAACCGTTTCATATTTCTCGAAACAAAAAGAAATCTCTTTTAGATTAATTCTTGTAAACACTGAGCTATGTAACGGATTTAGAGATGCGATTAGTTAAATAATCATGGGGAGGAGGCTAACTGAGGGAGCGGGGGGGAAAAAACCTCTTTGGAAGAGGGGTTCCTTTGTATGCTAAGTTAATTTGTAAATCCAAATTGGAGTAATACAGAAGACATGTTCACTTGGTATTGTGAGATTCATCACGGTCGATTCTTTCAGTATGTTCTCCTTGTTGTCATTATCATATTGTTTATCTCTTCCTCTTCAGCTGTGTTAAAATTTGTTTGGAATTCATTTTATATGCTCCTTACACACAGTTGATATATATGTGTTGCGTTTCTATGGTGACTGGTCAGAATTCGCTCAAGATAAGCGCTCTGCATCTAGTTATCAACCTTCGTTTGTTTTCCTCTAAAGATTGTAGTGAAAATTCATCCTTGATAGATTCTTTCACTATGATGGCCCTTTCCTTTTCTTTTTATGCTACCACATCATGATTATCAATCGCTGAAAGATACATTTACTTTGCCTCATTTTCCACAAGTTATACGATCTCTGCTATTATCTCTCTTCTTTGGGTTTCAACTTGACTCCATGCCCAATGGACTGTTTTCCTGGTCCAACCCCAAACTTTAAAAATCCAAAAATATCATTTACCCATAAATCTTACCACCATTTCATGCTTACTGAAGATCATATTGTGACATCATTCAAGAGATCCCTCTCGGGTTGGGAGGGGCAGCTTCCAATCCAAAGTGGTTCGAGGTTGCCTCGGGATTGATTTGCATGCAACCCAAATTTCAGTTCTGAGTGTCAACAGAGGGTGTAAAAGAATAACTCCCAAGTGGTGATACAATAAATACCCCCTATAGATATAGAACCTGGAATTGAATGCAAATCCAAGTGAACACCTCAATGTACTATTGTAAAGTCTTCCTAGGTTCTTAAGGGATAATACCATGTGGACAATATATTTATGAGGTGGATTGGATGGTAAAAATGGTATTGGAGGGTGTTAAATAAAACCTCCCAATAGGTTCACAGAATATGAAGAAATATTAAAGAATTCATGCACATAGTCAGGGGGATGGAAAGATGACGTGAGTACACTCAATACACTCAAGTAAAAATAGAAATATTGAAAAGAGGATGAGCTCCTTAAGTGATAGATGTTGATTTGAAATGTATTGGCACGTGGGTGCATCCTCCTTAAGGAGGAAACCAAGGCTATCTCTCTTGAAGTATGTGTTGGGTGTTACCTTGTTCAAGAGTGCATTCTAAGGTAACATTATTCTCATTATCTCTATATCATTTTGATAGTGAAAAAAGTGTGAATCTCAAAGATCATAACATTGATTTATATTTATGGTGATATAGGGGCCATTTATTCAACTATTTATTTCACACAAACAAACCAAAATATGTTATTTTGTTGACTAGAGATATAAGTCAACAATATAAAATAGCAAGTTGATACAAATAGAAACATRTAACTAAGAAAAGAATCATACTTAGTACAAGAAACTTTAAAATTGGAACTCACTTTTTTACTRCCATCYGATTTATCAATATTGTTGTCAATGTTCATTGAATCAATCGCTAACTCGAGAAGCGTTCTACATCGCCAAGTCCTTGGAATATAACTTTATGTAATTTATTATCTACTAAACATGGTCAACCATGTGAAGGTGGAAGCTCATTTGGACCCTCCCCCCCTCCCCCACCCCCCTTGCATCACTCTCAATTCCCCATACCCAATCATGCATATTAATTTAAACAAAGTTGTAGAACTATTATTTTTTATTAATAATTTTTTTCCTCAAAATATTTACAATCAATTCATTTTCGGTTTCTTCCTTTTAATCAAATTCTTCAGTACATCATCACTAATAACAACGTCTTCAACCCCTTTAGTTTTTTGAACCTCTTCTAGTCGTTTTGCATGACTATGCATCGTCTCTACCATTGCACTACTTCTAGTAATAAGACCTACTATTGGACGTTGTTGCACTACGAGGGCATCCAATAGAACAAGAGAAAGTGTTAAAAGTACATGGTTAGTTATTATTATTCAGATTAGTCTTTCATTAATACAAATACCATGACTCCGTTTTTTACTTAGAGTAGTCAAAACCATTGGTTGGGTTGTCGTCAGTTCCTCTCCTACGTGAGCATCAGCCTTATCTACATGCTCTACCATTCAATCAAGAAACATTATAAGTAGACCATTTGCAACTAAATATTACTAATCGTAAATATATACAATTGATTTTAAATACACATACCGTGATGGATCTTCACACCACCAGAATCACCGGGTTCATGTCCAGTATCGTTGTCGAATGAACTAGGGTTTCTTACATGATAAAATAAAAAAAAAAACATTAATTGATGTGATAAATAAATCGTCTATATATGTACTTACAAGTAATGAACATTTACGGTCTTTTCATTTTACTTAGCATCTCGCTCGAAGGGTAAGCCGATTGTGTTTTCCCCAATCTTTTTTTATGTTCAACCACTTCTTGAAAGTTGAACTTGAAGTCGATCTTCATGTCTTCTTCGGTGGATTCACTATTGAACGTATCCCTCTACAGTGCATAATACGATGATTTTTTCTTATTGGCTGTAATTAAAAAAAAAGGTATGATGATATGAATAATATGGTAAAATTATGTGGTACTTACAATTCAAGCTTTTAATCTTAGGAAACCACCTTGGCCAAGTTTGTGTTGCCCATGTTTATCCAGACTTTCCTTGGTGGATTTCGACGTGTCTAGGAGCCTACGAAAAGTTTCAAATATGTACTTAGACAATGCAATTTTTTCTATAGATCAACTAAAGAAAGTTCATCATATTCAATTCAAAATATCATTTACCTTCCAAGGCCAGGTGGTGTCTTCCCTTCATGTCTCAATGCAATCTCCTTTGCATCAGTATATTCTTCCATGTCATCTTGGGAATGGAGACAAGATGATCATACTTAGGGTTTTTTACCAATTGAGTCCTATATTGATCTCTGACATATTTCAAATATGTACACGCCTTCGAGGTGATATTTTGTTTGTTGAATGAATCACCAAACATGCCGACTAAATGGTTAATGAGTTTGTCTTTAAATTCTTTTTTCTTGGAATTCCGCCGTGTGAAAATGGTTGGCCCAAAAATCTCTAAGGCCTTGTCATGCAAGGTCCTATAAAAAATGTAATTTCCTACAAAAAGATATGATAATTAGTTTAAAATAATTTGAAAGATGCAAGTTTCAATATTTAAATAATAGGAATTAATAACTAATTGGTACTTGTAGCATCTTCAAGGGAACCAAGTTTTCTTCCATCACAAGTTTGACCAATATTGTTTATGTGATTTGAACATGTATTGCTCCAGGATAGTAGTGTGTAGACTCTTCTTCATGAGATTCTCCATCTACTACACCATCATGTGCGCCATGGTCTGGCGTGAACGAAGGGGGCGTCTCATGGGCCTCAGGAGATACAATGGTCTAAGCCACACACAAAGAGGAAAATATCCTCGAAGTTATGTGGTGCATTCCAGGACATTGTGGGGTTTGTGCACCATAGCTACCAACAACGTCCCCACGACCAGGATCTTGCGTCGGTTCTAAATATTTCTATAGAAAGAAACTATTTTTAGTTTATCTTGGATAAACATACTAAACAAAAATTCATAAATTAATATATGTCATAAATAATCTCTTTTAAAAATGGCGCTTACCACATATTGATATATAGTATTCTCTAACTCTCTCATCCTTGGTGTGGTCTCCTCTGTAGGCTTACAACTAGCCAATTGAAGGAATTCTTTGTTTTCCTTTTGCAAGCCCTTTCTAATTGTTTAAGTTAAGTTGATGGAATCATATATTTCATCACCCTTATCATCGTTCTTTGTTGTGGTCGTCTAGATCAACAAATAAACAAGTTAATTTAATTAATGTCAACAATAATTCATATAAAAATTAGCACTTTACCTGCTCTAAGTTGGTTGGTGCCTTCCCATGATCATCGTGCCACATGTCAAATTTTATCGTGTCTTTGGGGTACAAGATACCATTTTTCAAGCTACAATACAAGCATGGATTTCAAGCTACAATACGAATGGCCACTCAAATATCTCATATTGGGAGGTTGCATACAAGTTGAAAATCAATGAGTATATCTTATATAAATTTACAATAGAAAGAAAGAATGTGAACCTCAAATTTTAGAGAATACGAGGAGAAAAGATATACAACTATGAAAAGAAGTGTGAACATCTGCATAACCTTAATAAAATATTATTCATTAAGCAAATAACTAGAAAATCACACATACCTAACAATTAATTAATTTAGGAGAGATCTAGGATTCACACAATTTTGTATGTTCTGGAATCCACACTGAATATACCTTTGGAAGTTGATTCACATAGGTGAGAGGTGGATTGTAACCATAAGGAATAAGCATCACAAGGTTGTCAAATATGAGTTCAAGCAAAGGATACACTAAGACTATTCATTGGAAAGTTGGGAGGACAATTTGAATTCATCCCTTTCTGTGGTGATCTGGCCCGAATGGACAATGTCCTTTATGGTTCCAGTGTAATTGGCATAACGATGTTGGAATTTGGTAGATTCAAACTTCTATAATGCATCAATGGATAAATGCATACCTACAACTATAAATCATTGTTTCTTTGTATGTCTTAATTTCATTGACACTGAAGTTGATATGATTACATAAAATTACAAAATATTAAAACCTACATAAATGTACATTAACAAACAATGCCAATCTGAATGTGAACACCTATAAACAAAGGTCCATAATTCATATACAAGATTTTACATCATTTCTTCACTGCGAAGCAGCAAAGGAAAACTTCTTGAAATGGAAGAAGAGGATGTTACACCTTGAAAATGTAGTGTTCTAACTTCTCCAACTCTATATAACTTAGGGAAGACATGTGATCCCTAGGTTAGAATGGCTTGGAAAAACTTTGAATGATATAGCACACCCCTTATAGTGGCATCATCCTCACTTCGGTGTTTCTTGTAACACAAGTTACAACAACCACAGGAATTGAATAGCAAGATAAAAAATGAAATAATTTGGCAAAAGCCTAAGTTACCAGGACAAGGATATAGATACACCAGCTTTTTGAAAATTCAGGATCCGAATAAAGAAGGAAAATGGCCAATACAAAAGATATAAAAATGTTTTTTATAATTTAAAGAAAAT
>JASDQU010104533.1:40707-51179 GCA_032191745.1 Picea mariana
ATGTCATCATTCATAATTATATGTATATCATTTTGTATTAATCTAGTAGGAGTACACTTTGTATTAATGATAAGAGAAAATCATAAATGCAATAGTAATTAAATAAATGGATAGTAATAATGAGAGAACACATGACATTTTTACTTTTTTTTTTTTTTTTATAAAAGGTACTAGGTACTTATAACCAAATTTATTGAAATGCAATAATAATGAAATAAATGGATAGTCATAATGAAAGAACACATGGCATTTTTACATTTTTTCTTAATTTTTTTATATAAAAAGTACTAGATACTTATAACCAAGTTTATTGATTATGTAATTAATTTCAAATATTGAAATACTTGAAGGCAACAATAAGACTTGGAATATATCAACCAATGAGAAATGAAAAAACAAATATTTTTATTATATCAAAAATATATATTTGTTTTATTAAGTTAAACATTACACTACACACATAAATTTAAAATACACTACACTACACTACACATAAATTAATGTCAAATCAATATCAAACTCATTGCTATATTCCCTTGGCATAGACTAAACAGAGTATGATGACACATAAATTAGTATTACTTTATTTTTAAAGAAAAAAAAAAACATTTTTAACTTTTATTAACTAAAAGAATATACTTTTTATTTACAAATAAAAATAAGTTATGGATGAGACTTAACTTTTGTTTACTAAAAGAGTATACTTTTTATTTACTAGTCCAAAGAGGTTATGGATGAGAAATAAATCTGTATAACTTTATTTTTAAAGTAAAAAAAGAAAATTAAAAACATTTAATATGATTTTTTTTAAGTAACATGTTGCAACTTTCACATGTCATTGTTAACTTTTGTTTACTAAAAAAAAGTTATTATCAACTGTTCTTATTAATTTTTATTTACTATTAAAATACATTATTGTCACTTTTGAAGTAATGTTTTTATTTCAATGTTTTATAAGGACAAATACTAATTAATGTGACCAATATTATCATTTGTTTACGTTATTGTGATTTTTCATTTACTTTCTCAATTTGTATATTCAACCTAATGGTTATTTACTTCTTTTTAATATATTTGGCAGTGATTAACCACTTTGTGACATATTCACTTGTTGAATAAAATATTAGTAGGTTTTTGAGATTTGTATTGAAAGTCTAACACACATCTTGATATTTAAAGTTTCAATTAGTCTTTAAGAAACATATGCATAGGGTCATAAATACAAAAGTGAGTGAAAATGCCATAATGTTGGCTCAAATCAAACAATGATATTTGACTCCACATTTAAGTGATATTCTTATGATATTAAGCATGACACGATCTTATGTTGTTCCATTAAAGATGACTTCAACTAGAAAGAATAAGATAACAATAAACATGGTTGGACTTGGGTGGATTATAGGAATTTACCAAAGAAACAAGAAGGTAATGGAGATCTAATGTATTTTCAATGGTAGTGAAATATCCGACACATTGTTAACATGTGAACTCTTTCCTATCTTAATCTTGTGAATAAATAATAAACATATTAACTACTTTTATTATTTCAAACTTTCATTAAAACCCATATAATATTTTCGACAAAATTCAATAAAAACAACTATTCACAAAATCACTTCATAGATTTAAACTTCCCAAAATTTTGAGGCCCTAATTTCAAGCAAGAAAAGAGACTATAAACTCAAAGAACCACCCAATTAGCATTAACTATAAAGCCCTATGAAAAAACATTGTAATTTATGAGTTTGTATTACAATGTAAGAACTAAAAACAATGAAGAAGAACAATCATGGATGTTTTTCTTACATAACTACGAAAGGTTTTGGAAAAACACACATGTGTTTACTTAAATACTAAAATGTGAGATCTGCATTTAGAACTATTCAACCATTTTTTATAGGTTAGAACACACTTTATGTGCAACTATCCTGCAATTAACTCGACACTATACAAAAAGAGAGAAGTCCATTTCATAAATTCAAAAAGAGAAATCCATTTCATAAATTCACTTATTGAAAAGTATGAGAAATACCCGAACTTACTTACACCTACCTAGGTTTTCTTTGTCTCCAATGTAATCTTAGATATTTGAAAAACATTCCATTTTATCCGCAATATTAAAACGTAGAAGTGTGTTTTAAAATAGCATGTAAAGTTTAAGATGAAACAATTACTATTTGAAAATCATTTTGCTTCCTTCGTCTTCCTAATTCGTATTTTTGGTAAGAAAATTCTATGTATTTTATTCACATTTTGGTTTACATATTTTAGTAGTGTTTGGCTAATTAGCATTTTCATGTTGTTTTGTGACTATGCAATGTGATGTGTGAAGGATGAAGTGGTGTTTATACTATGATGGTTATGTTGCTAGAAAAATGTAAACATTGAATGTACCTTAATATCTAATTGAGTGTCGAAAATCCATTACTCGCCAATTGCAAATCCCTATAATGTATTAATAAGTCTTGTCAATTATCTCTCCCTTGGTATGGTTGGGTCAAATATGGGGTCTCCATGGTTGTACATTTTTAATCATTGCTCCATACAAATGCTTGGGTTGGATTTGGGGTCACCAAGGATGGAGTCTTTAGGTCATAAGGGACTGTTGACTTGATAAGGCATAATCTTCCTGCAAAAACAAATCAGGGAGATAAGACACCAATATTGTAACTGATCTAAAGAAAAGAAAAGATGGAACCCTATGAAACCTAGAAATTAGAGTAGATCATAACATACAACTTAGCCTTATTGATGAGACAAATACCCTTATTATAGGTTTACATAGCTCTCTAAGTCAAAACCCTATTCTAAGGATGCACATCACTCAAAACTAGGAAATCAATATTATATGCACATGTGCATATCTCAAAGCTATGCCCAACTAATACAACAATATATTAATTAAAAAATGCAAGAAGCCCCTAGAAGGTTACATCCTCGAGGGAGTAACAATCCTCATTCCCTAAGTTGTTGTAACACACATTTAATTACTTTTAATTATTATGATTAATTTAGTCAATTAATAATTGAGTTGATGGAATTTTATATTATCTTTTAAATTTAGTAATGCAACAATCAAAATAATAATTATTTTATTTTATTAAGGGAGGGTAAAGAATTAATGACAAAGATAAGGCAAATGGAAAATTTATGAGGGGGCAAGGTGTAGCTGGATGGAGGGGGATAAGGAAGGGGGTTGGGTGCATTGGGGAGGGGGATTGGAGAGGAGAAGAAGGGAGATTTGAGAAGGAAAATTTGAGGAAAATCCTGGAGGAGTTTTGGGCTAGTGGATTGGTTGTTGGGATTTTGGGCTCGGGGGCCAGGAAATCCAATTTCCTTGAGCTAGGGAGCCGAAGAGGCTCTGTTCCTAGTTGGATAGGAGGAAAAAATTTCAAGCAGGCAGTTTCAGATTTATTTTATTTTATTAAGGGAGGGTAAAGAATTAATGACAAAGATAAGGCAAATGGAGAATTTATGAAGGGGCAGGGAGTAGTTGGATGGAGGGGGATAAGGAAGGGGGTTGGGTGCATTGGGGAGGGGGGTTGGAGAGGAGAGGAAAGGAGATTTGAGAAGGAGAATTGGAGGAAAATTATGGAGGAGTTTTGGGCTAGTGGACTGGTTGTTGGGATTTTGGGCTCAGGGGCCAGGAAATCCAATTTCCTGGAGCTAAGGAGCTAGAGAGGCTATGTTCCTAGTTGGATGGGAGGAAACAGTTTCAGGAAGTTTCAAGTAGTTCCAGAAAAGAAGTTGCAACAGTTGTAGCAAGACAACCTTCTTCTTCAAGAGGTAATCTGCAATTATTATTGTTTTACCCTAAATTCAAGTTAGGGAATTTATAGATATACTATGTGATTATTAAATTTTGTTTGTTAAATCTTGTAACCAAAAATAAATAAGTTCCCGATCAGATTGAAATAGAAATATAGATTTACTTATCTTTAACAATCTTTCAGGCTATTATAATTGTTTCATCGAGCTGGATGAGCAAGCTCTCTACCTAAGCTTCCTTGGGAACTCAATTGAGGGCATCCTTATTTCATGTCAAGAGAACAACTTATAATAGTCCCAAAGGAATGCCACCCATCATACTCATTGAGTTCACCCTCAATGTCTAAGATTTCTATTTTCTCATCCCCATGGATGGTTACAATATTCTCATAATCATATCTCCTTGTAAGAGGCTCGGAAAAATACACATGTGTGGCATGCATAAACAATTTGAACATAATATAACTACCTTCTCTTCATGTGGAGAATTATTGTGGCTATCATGATGGCTTGTAAGAGTGCATACCTTTCCTTTGGTATTCCTCGGTATCATTTCCCATGTTCCTATGGAAATTTCTAGATGTGCAAACCCACTACTTTTTCTCACCAAGCTCCAATAATGCATGTCCCAAATCTTGTAATCATGTTTATGACAATCCTACCAATCTCATTACATACTTTAGAGGTTACTATCTCATCAAATTATTCCCTCATTGACAATAATGTAGACTTATTTTATTGTACACCTTTAGGGTTAAATACCTCTTGATGCTACACTCCTCTAGCATTTAAGATCATAGTAATTCATGAAAGTGTAGTTGTAACTAGTAGATCATAGTTTTTGTGCAAGAATATGCATTACTTGTACTCATATTATTAGATAAACTATAACATTTGATATGTATTTTGCTACATTACAATGTAACTAATGCTAATTGGAGGTATTATGCAATATGTGGTCAACTATAACTTTGTTGTTTTGTTTGGATTATTTGGTACTAAATTTATTTATTGTGTTATGTTAGATGTATGATTTTGCATGGTAGAACAATGTTTATGCGAGAATTCATTATGTATCTCGTAGTATGGGAAGGTATATATATTACATTGAGTGGAAGGCTCTCCTTTGGATACCCTAACACCAACAAGTATTTTCTATGTGAATACTAATGGATGAGTAGCTAAATTACAAAAAGATAAAACTTTAAAACTTAACATATACATCATGAGGATTTTTTGGGTCCCTGGTGTTGCCTATTATTACAAGACGTAGAAGTACACTTGATTTATGTGAGTGCATCAATCCACTTATTTCGGTTGATGATCCAAGAGGATCTCCACACAAGGAATTATTATTTTGCATACCATGGAGAAGATCATTAAAATGCTAATTAATGATAAGTTGTAAAGAATAATTAATAAATCATGAATGATTTAATTGGAATAAATGATTAATACTTGAAGTGAGTTGGAAAATCTCACGTATTATTCATTTAATTGTAAAAACGGGAAATTAGTTGTGAGAATTCAACTCACAAATTAGTTTCATAATTTTAAGGGGAAAAAAAGAAGAATACTTGGAGTGAGTGGAAATCTCACGTATTAATTAGTTTCCTACTTTTAAGAGAAAATTAGTTTCCTAGTCTTAAGGAGGAAGTTAAGGGTCTCATTTGGACTTTTCCTCATTTTTGTCCTTAGATTCTATTCTTATGGATCTTGTATTTTTGGATTATGGAGCTAGGAAAAATTATTTAAACCCCTTTATTGGGAGAGATTGAAAAAAGGCTTTTTGGAGATAATCAAGCAATCATGCTTGTAATTTGTAAGCCCCTTAATTGGGAGAGTTGAGCCCCTTATTGGGAGAGTATGCAAGTCCCTACATTGGGAGAATTATGCCCCACATCGGGGGAGCCTTATTTCCCCTTCATTTGGGAGAAGATATAGCCCTTTTATGTAAAGGAGAATCAACCCCGCATTGGGAGAAGCAATGAAGCGATTCGTATTCTAGTGGATCTGGAGACATAGCCATACTAGTGAACTTCGTTAACAATGGTGATATCTTATCATGTGTTGTTCTTTCATCTCAAGTTTCCTTTTGCATGATTTATTTCTACAATTATGTTTTATTAAATGGATTATGAGACAAACAACATATTTCACCAATTTATATTCAATTTGGATTCAAGTCTTCATAAGCACATCAATTTCACCTTTAATGCAATCAAGTTCAATAAAAACGATCTTAAATATGACCTTTAATGAAGTGGCCTAGAACTGAGTAAAGATTGGTAACAGGGTCACCCCGGTCTTAGATGAAGTGGTATCATAGCAGGATTGACAGGGATGGCAGGCGTTGCATGCAATATGGAAAAGACACCAAAGAAGGTATGGGTCAATGAGCTACAAGAAATCAACCAAAGCATTCAAGCGAAGAATGTTGAGTTGAAGAAGATGTTGTGAGATGCAGAAGAAGATAATTAGAGATTGTGACTTCAATTACAAGTTGCAGAAGAGGCTTTTACAAAGTTGCAAAGTGATGAAGGCTTAGTAAATCCACCCCCCACACCTGATCCAAAATTGGTAACTGGGGTAAACAATACTTCTTCGGTTTCATGTTCTTCTCATTATGATGATGATTTTGGTGCTTTTGAGTAGCACACTATAGGCATTGGCTTGAATCTAAAGAAGAAGATGGGGTAGAAAGAAAGAGGCCTTATATATAATGGCCAAGGCATTGTGAAGCCCATACAAGTGGTGGAATTACCTCGATATGGAAGATTGGGTTATGTCAAAAAGGAAGATGGAGCATTCTCCAAGACCACTAATGAAAGAAACTCCAAAACCATTGATGAACAGAACTCCAAAGCAACAGAAGCAAGGGAGTCCTCAAGTGATGATTCAGTGCAGGATGAGAGCACATCATCCCATTTCGATGATCATGATTATGATTCATCTCCAAAGGGAGGTGAGCAGTTCAAGGAAAGAGCTAAGGCAAGTTCGCCTCGCCAGGCCCACACTAGAGACCACCAAAGAAGGTATACAAATTCTCATTATTCAAACATTCTTTTTGATTATAAGGAAACTGGAAATGATCAGTAAAGTATATGGAATAGAAAACCATGTACGTTTGTGGTCTGAATAACCATGATGTTTCCAAGTGTTGGAAAATAATGGTTTTGTACAGGAAGGTTATGGCAACCAGGAAGAAGCCACGACATGAAGACCTTTCTCCACATCGGGATAAAAAGAAGGGCATGAAAACATGGATCAAGAAGAACCATTGCGTCCATTGCAACAAGGGAAGACATCAGGAAGACAGATGTTGGACACTCCATCTAGAGTTGCGTCTAAAGAAGGACAAGAAAGACAACGAAACAACTCACAAAAGAAGCCATCTACAGGAAGAAGATCGACTACCGGAAAAGAAACAACTCCGAAAGGAGGATATATTCGTCTTGATGATTGAAAGGATGAATAAAATATTTGAGTTAGTTGATAAGGGATGCCTATTTTTAGTAACTGAGCCATGGGGCTAAAAAACAACTCAAAAATCAAAGTGCCTGGAATTCGATTTAAATGCACCAGATCGAAGAGCTCGATGAGAGATTTTCAATGGCACAAACGACTTGTCAAATGGAGTCACAGTTAAAAAGATATGGACTTATGAAGTTTTCAGAAAACAGATGACGCTGGTGAAATCTGTACAGTGTTGACGTCAGCATGATGTCATTAGGGTGACGTGGCAGTCCGAGACGATGCCATGTGTCACTCATTTTTGGGTGACTTGGCACCCATTTGGACCAACCAAAATTTGCCACTTGTCATGCTGACTTCAGCGTGTTGACGCAACAATCGACGTGGCAGGAACAATTGGCGGTACAGATGTTGATGCAGTAAACAATGTGGCAGTATGGAGATGACATCAACATGACGTGGCATGTTGACTGGGTGTTGATGTGGCAGTATGGATGATGACGTCAATAAATGACATGGCAATACAGATGATGATGTTAGTAGATGATGTGGCAGTACAGATGATGAAATCAGTAGATGACATGGAAATATGGATGATGATGTTAACAATTGATGTAGTAGTACAGATGATGACATCATCATGACGTGGCAACTATTGGGGCACTGATTGGGTGGATGGTGTGGCAGACTATACGCTGAAATGGTGTTGACTGGGTCGATGACGTGGAAAACCATACAGTGTTGACGTCAACATATTGAGTTGTCAAGCTCATTTATTGCAGAAGGTACGACCCTGTTGGCATGCAAATCGAGGCAAAAATCCCAAGGGGTCCATAAGTCACAGTGATAGAATTGGATGAAAGAATTGTCATTTTTGCATGATTTTTCTCTTGGAATCCAATGGTGTTGTCTATTTTATGATAAGAGCAACAAAATTTGAGGGATATGGAAGAATCCCAAGTTTTGCATTAATGCTTTGGAACACTTTACGAGGTGAAGAGCCTAGAAAGGATTGAGATGAGAAGTGTCAAAATTTAATGCAGAGACAGTCATTCTTACACGATTTCATGCCGCGATCTCAATAACGATTTCCTTTTTTGCATCCGAGAAGCCAATCATGAGGCTTATGGCATGAAACCCAAATGTAAGCATTATGTTTTTGTGGCTTTATTTCTTTATGAAAATTTTCAAAAGATGTATGCATGCTACATATTTCAGTGAGCATTGAGTGTTGTAGCAAGGCAGTAAGACCTTATATTTTGACAAAAACTCATCATATTATCCTTTGCACAAAAATGAGGTTGTGTAGTGCTTGTGAGGATATTTTGGCACTTCATCAGAAAGTGACCAACCTTACAATCGAAAGTCTCAGAATTGCAAGACAAATATGACGATGATGATTATGCTTGATTATGAGCAGTAGGTTCAAAGAGGACCGTTGTCACTAGATGTGAGAGAGTTTGTCTTATGCCACATGTGTTTGTGATATCAAACTTTGTCAAAAGAGATCATCCTTCATCAAAAGAGATCGTCTCTTTGTGAGAGAGACATTGCCACTTGTTGTGAGAACTGATCCCTTTGTATTTTCAAAGGAGATCATATCATGGCCACTTGTTGTGAGAACTTAGCCCTTTGTGTTTTCAGAGGAGATCGTCTCTTTGTAAAGAGAGACATTTCCACATGTTTTTGAGAAACCAGTCCCTTTGTATTGTAATGGGTCTTGTAACCACTGTTGAGTGAGAGGAATTTGTCTTATGCCTAAACATTGTAATGGGTCTTGTAACTACTTTTGAGTGAGAAGCATTGTTTTGTCTAAGGCATGTTTTGGGAAATCATTGTAAACTTGTCCATGAGTGTTTTATAAACTTTTACAAGTATGGTATTGTGTTGAAAACATGATTATGCATTGTCAACTATAGATTTGTATTGATGCAAGTGTCATCATGAACATCCTCATTCTAAAGTACAAAGGTGAAGGATAAGAAGGTTGCATCTTTTAGAAACTTGTTATGTAGATCGAGGAGTAGGAAGTGCATCATGGAGTGTAAGACTCTTCCCAGAAGCTGCTTGTGGAGCTTCAAGTTTATATCGATACTTTTGGAGGAACAAAAATGATTTTTGTGGGGAGGTATGATCTAGGAGGATCTCCACACAAGGAATTATTATATTTCATACCATGGAGAAGGTCATTAAAATGCTAATTAATGATAAGTGTCAAAGAATAATTAATTAATCATGAATGATTTAATTATAATAAATGATTAATACTTGAAGTGAGTTGGAAAATATCACATATTATTCATTTAATTGTAAAAACGGGAAATTAGTTGTGAGAATCCAACTCACAAATTAGTTTCCTAATTTTAAGGGGAAAAAAGAGAGGAATACTTGGAGTGAGTGAAAATCTCACGTATTATTTGTAAAAATGGGAAATTAGTTTTATGTGAGAATCCAACTCACAAATTAGTTTTCTACTTTTAAGAGGAAATTAGTTTCCTAGTCTTAAGGAGGAGGTTAAGGGTCTCATGAATTAGTTTATACTCTTCCTAAATTTATTACAAGTGGATTCCTAATCTTAAGGAGGAAGTTAAGGTCTTATTTGGACTTTTCCTCACTTTTGTCCCTATTTTCTCTTCTTATGGATCTTGTCTTTTTGGATTATGGAGCTAGGAAAAATTGTTTAAACCCCTTTATTGGGAGAGATTGAAAAAAGATGTTTTGGAGAGAATCAAGCAATCATGCTTGTTATTTGTAAGCCCCTTAATTGGGGGAGTTGAACCCCTACTGGGAGAGTATGTGAGCCCCTACATTGGGAGAATTATTCCCCACATTGGGGGAGCCTTGTTTCCCCTTCATTTGGGAGAAGTTGTAGCCATTTTATGTAAAGGAGAATAAGCCCCGCATTGAGAAGCAATTAAGTGATTCATATTCCAACAGATCTGGAGACATAGACGAACTGGTGAACTCCGTTAAAAATGGTGATCTCTTTTCATGTGTCGCTCTTTCATCTCAAGTTTCCTTATGCATGCTTTATTTCTACGGTTATGTTTTATTAAATGCAGTAAGTAATGGATTATGAGACAAACAACATATTTCACCTAGTTATATTCAATTTAGATTCAAGTCTTCATAAGCACGTCAATTTCACCTTTAATGCAATCAAGTTCAATAAAAACAATCTTAAATCTAACCTTTAATGGAGTGGCCTAGAACCCAGTAAAGATTGGTAA
>JASDQU010104533.1:51229-61994 GCA_032191745.1 Picea mariana
TTCACCTTTAATGCAATCAAGTTCAATTAAAACAATATTAAATCTGACATTATCAAGTCGCCTAGAACCAAATAAAGATTGGTATCACTGTCACCCCAGTTCCCAGATCAAGTATTATCAGATCAGGATTGACAGGGATTGTAGGTGTTGAATGCAAAATGGAAAAGACAAAAAAGCAGGCATGGCTCAATGAGCTATAGGAAATCAACCAGAGAATTCAAGCAGAGAATGCCAAGTTGAAGAAGATGTTGTGATATGTAGAAGAATAAAATCAAATATTGTGACTTCAATTACAAGTCGCAGAAGAGGATTTTACAAAGTTGCAAAGTGACGAAGGCTTAGTAAATCCATCCCCCACACCTGATCCAGAATTGGTAACTGAGGTAAACAATACTTCTTCAATTTCATGTTTTTCTCATTATAATTATGACTTTGGTGCTTTTAAGAAACACACTACAGGCATTGGCTTGAAGCTAATGAATAAAATGGGGTATGAAGGAAGAGGCCTTGGAGCCAATGGCCAAGGCAATGTGAATCCCATCAAAGTGGTGGAATTACCTCGATATGGAGGAGAGGAAGTTGGAGAATTCTCCAAAGCATTAAAAGCAAGAGGGTCTTCAAGTGACGAATTAGTGCAGGATGAGAGCACATCATCCCATTCCGATGATCGTGATTATGAGTCATCTCCAAAGGGAAGTGAGCAGTTCGAGGAAAGAGCTAAGGCAAGTTCTCCTTTTTGGGACTACACCAGAGACAACCAAGCAAGGTATTAAAATTCTTCAAATGTTCCTTTTGATTATAAGGAAATTGGAAATGATCAACAAATTTTATGGCATGGAAAACCATGTACATTTTGCGGTATGAATAACCATGTTGTTTTCAAGTGTTGGAAAAGAATGGCCTTGTATAGGAAGGTTATGGAAACCAGGAAGAATCCAAGACATGAAGACCCTTCTCCACATGGGAATAAAAATAAGGGCATGAAAACATGGATCAAGAAGAACCATTGCACCCATTGCAACAAGGGTGGACATCACGAAGCCAAATGTTGGAAACTCCATCCATAATTGTGTCCCAAGAAGGAAAAAGGAAGTGATCTACAGGAAGAAGGCATGCTACTAGAAAAGAAACAACACAAAAAGGAGGATATATTTGTCTTGATGACTGAAAGGATGAATAAAATATTTGAGTTAGTTGATAGGGGCCACCTATTTTGAGCAATTGAGCCATGGGGCTTCAAGATATATTAAAAATAAAAGTGTTTGGAATTCAATGAAACCAAAAATAGATTGAAGAGATTGACAAGATATTTCCAATGGCACAAGCGGTTCATCAAATGGAGTCACGATGCAAACAACAGAGCCATATGAAGTTTTCACCAAATAAGTGAAACTGGCGAAATCCATACAGTGTTGACGTCGGTATGCTGACATGGAAGCATGGGGGGATGCCTCATGTCATACATACAGGATGATGTGGAACTGATCGTATAGCTGAAATGGCATCTGACTGGGCCAATGATGTGGCATTTGTACAGGCTAACATGGAAGTTGACTAGGTCGATGACATGGCATCCTGCATACAGGCTGACCTGGCGCTAACCGTACGATGGCGTGGCCTGCTGAATCGACTGATGACATGGAATACATATAGCTTATTGGGCCAATGACATGGAAGTTGATTAGGCCTGTGTAATATCGTACAGATGACGTGGAAACATGACATTGACAGGGTGACATGGTAGCACCAAAAGTCGCCACATGTCACCCAAAAATGGACCTTTCAATCGCCACTTGGTCCAATAGAAAAGTGCCACATGGCACCCCCAGGATATGCCACATGGAACCACATAAAGGTCACCACATGGCATCATAAAACACAGTCAACAAGTGAATGATGTGGCAAATCATGACGTAATCATGTTGACGTCGCAGCACCACAGGTTGCCACATGTCATGCATTTTTGGAACTTTTAGGGGTCTAAGTGGACCAGTAAGAATGTGCCATGTGAAAACCATATGAAATCCACATGGTAGTATGGAGGTGACGTGAAATTTTTGTAGGTGCATTTATTGCAGAAGGTATGGCCTGTTTGGCATGCAAATCAAGGCAAAGAGCCTAGGGGAGTCAAAAAATCACAGTGACGGAATTGGAAAAAAGTATAGTCATTTTTTCATGATTTTTTGGCACGAATTCAGTGGCATTGTCCATTTTGTGATCGAATCAATGTGATTTGAGGGATATGGCAGAATCCCACTTTTTCCATTAATGCTTTGGCATGCATTTCGAGGTAGAAAGCCTGGAAGTGACTATGATAGAATTTGACAAAGTTATAGACATTTTTGCATGATTTTTCACCAAGAATCCAATGGTGCGGTTCATTTTGTGACCTGAGCAGTGGAATTTCAAGAATTATGGCTAAATATCATTCTTTCCATTAATGCATGGCACACTTTACGAGGCAGAGTTGCACCTATCAGAACAGGGTCATGTCTACAATCAAAAGTTGCAGAATGATGAGACAGAGTTGATGGTGTTTTGTATGTTGAGTTTTGAGCCACAAATTGATCGCCCTTGCATGAAAACCAATGTAATCTTTATGCATTTATGGTTTTGTCTTGTTTTTTAAATTTACAAAAGGGTGAATGTATGTTGCAAATTTTGATGATCTTTGAGTGTTGCAACAAGGCAACAAGATATGATTTAATGTAGGAAACTCATTGTATAAGCCTTTGCATGCAAACCGAGGAAGTGCAATGTTGATAAGTCCATTTTGACACTTCATCAAAAGAGATTATCCTTCGTCAGAAGAGACCGTCTCTTTGTAGGAGAGACATTGCCACATGTTTGTGAGAACTTATCCCTTGTGTTGTCCGAGGATATCGTCTCTTTGAAGGAGAGACATTGCCACATGCTTGTGAGAATCTAGTCCCTTTGTATTGTAAAAGGTTGTGTAACCATTGTTGAGTGAGAGGAATTTGTCTTATGCCTAAACATTGTAATGGGTCTTGTAACCACTGTTGATTGAGGGCATTGTTTTTTCTAGGGCCTGCTAGGAAAATCATTGTAAACTTGTCCATGAGTGTTTTATAAACTCTAACAAGTATAGTATTACTTTGAAAACATGATTATGCATTGTCAGCTACAAATTGTTATTGATGCAAGTTTCGACATCAACATCCTCATTATGAAGTACAAAGGTGAAAGAGAAGAAGGGTGCAGATTTCAGAGACTTGTTATGCAGATCAAGGAGCATGAATTGCATCGTGGAGTGTAAGACTCTTCCTAGATGATGCTTGCAGAGATTCAATTTTCTCTCGATACTTTTGGAGGACCAAAACTGTTTTTTTGTGGGGAGGTTTGATCCATGAATATCTACACACACATAAGTATTACTTTACACACTATAGGATAAATCATTAAAATGATAATTAATTAATAAGGTGGAAAAGAATAATTAATGCACATAAATGATTTATTTAAAATATAAAGACGATTAATACTTTGAAATGAGTATGAGAAAACTCACGTATTAGTCATGCATATGAGACAAATGATTAATACTTAAAGTGAGTTTGAGAATCTCATGTAATATTCATTTAATTGTAAAATGGGAAATTAGTTGTGAGGATACAACTCACGAATTAGTTTCCTAATTTTAAGGGGAAATTAGCTTCCTAGTCTTAAGGAAGAAGTAAAGGGTCTTATGAGTTGTCTTGGAATTTTCCTCACTTTATTACAAGTGGATTCCTAGTCTCAAGGAGGAATTTAAGGGTCTTTCTCATTTTTTCCCTTAAGTAGGTACTAGATCCTAAATTCATGGATCTTGTCTTTTTGTATTATGGAGCTAGGAAAAAATATTTAAATCCCTTTAATTGAATCCTTGGGGGAGAGGGCTATGAGAGTATTTTTGGAGGCTCTTTTCAAGAGGTCTTTGAGGATAGAAACATGCACTCATGCTTTTGGTTTATATGTAATCCCCTTTTGGGAGAATCAATCCCCTTTTCGGAGAATGTCATCCTTCTAGTGTCTGAAGAATTGTGCCACCTTTTTGTGAGAATATTTCATCCCTATCAAAGGAAGGATAATGAAGAAATTTGTATTCCAGTGGATCCGAAGACGTATCCATATGGGTGAACTCTGTTAACAATGGTGTTATATTGTCATGTGTTGTTCTTTCATCTCACGTTTCCTTATGTGTGTTTTATTTATGTAGTTATGTTTTATTAAATGCATTAAGTAATGGATTATAAGACAAATAACATATTTCACCAAGTTATATTCAATTTGGATTCAAGTCTTCATAAGCACTTCAATTTCACCTTTAATGCAATCAATTTCAATTAAAATGATCTTAAATCTGACCTTATCAAGTGGCCTAGCACCAAGTAAAGATTGGTATCATTGCCACCCCAGTTCTCAGATCACTCCCAGGGAAGAAAATAAATGTTCATAAATCCTTCAAAGTCTGCACCATACTTGGAAATCTTTATTGTTGTCATCGAAGTGCAATCCAAGTGAAATAAGGGATTTTGAGGCTATTGAATCCATATGTGTGACAATAATCAATGATCCAATCAATGATGCTACATAGAGGATAGGTACAAGAGTCAAAATTGTCACCCAAAGTTGAGTTATGACTCATGTAAACCTAGACATGTCATTTCCAGGGAATATTACGAAAGCTTCTCCTAGTGTCCCAAATTTTGATGTGGATGGACAGAAGGAATATCTAAATGATACCATTGAATTAATATAGCGATCGTGTCCTAGAGCATGTAACTATAGTTATTAATATAGTTATTGGTTTTAAACTTTTTTATGAATTTGGAGTGATAAGAGATCCTATATGAGACTCTGTAGTCTATAAGTGTAATATTTAGGAATTTTGGTAGAGGTGGAAAAAGGTTCTTTGTGTTCAATTAAAAAAAATAAAAGGAAAGTCAGAGAATTCAATATCTATGCAATCGTTAGAGGATACAAAGTGTAGGATGTAATGTTGAACTTGGGAAGACAAGAGGGTGAGTCAATATATAGTGCTTGAGATGACTATGGATAGTTGAGAGCATGTTATTTGTTATAGTGTTGTTTGTGTGCAATGGTAGTGGCACCATTGATCAAGTCTAGGAGAAGAAGGAATAACAAATGTAGGGTTCTATGGATGAGGAGTAAAGGATATAGAACTATTGGGAGCACTCTAAGTGTGGGGGTTGGAATGAGAGCTAGGGTTTTGGGAGGATTGGAAATTAATCCACCATTGAACTTTACATTCAACTTCCAAGGCATGTTCCAAGTTGTAGTCAAGGGAAACACTTTCAAACATGGAAACTTTGAATCTAACAAAAGCCAATATATTAGAATTAAATTTAACAATAAATACCTCCTCTAGATCTAGAACCTAGAGTTGAATGAAAATCCAAGTGAACACCTCAATGTACTATTGTAATGTCATCATAGTTCTTGACAGAGATGATACTATATGGATAGTATATTTGTGAGGTGGCTTGGATGGTAAAAATTCTATTGGAGGGTGTAAAAGAATAACTCCCAAGTGGTGATACAATGAATACCCCCTATAGATATAGAACCTGGAGTTGAATGCAAATCCAAGTGAACACCTCAATGTACTATTGTAAAGTCTTCCTAGGTTCTTAAGGGATAATACCATATGGAAAATATATTTATGAGGTGAATTGGATGGTAAAAATGGTATTGGAGGGTGTAAAATAAAACCTCCCAATAGGTCCACACAATATGAAGAAATATTAAATAATTCATGCACATAGTCAGGGGGATGGAAAGATGACATGAGTACACTCAATACACTCAAGGAAAAATAGAAAGATTGAAAAGAGGATGATCTCCTTAAGTGATAGATGTTGAGTTGAAATTTATTGACAACGTGGGTGCATCCTCCTTAAGGAGGAAACCAAGGCTATCTCTCTTGAAGTATGTGTTGGGTGTTACCTTGTTCAGGAGTGCATTCTAAGATAACATTATTCTCATTATCTCTATATCATTTTGATAGTGAAAAAAGTGTGAATCTCAAAGATCATAACATTGATTTATATTTATGGTGATATAGGGGCCATTTATTCAACTATTTATTTTACACAAACAAACCAAAATATGTTATTTTGTTGACTAGAGATATAAGTCAACAATATAAAATAGCAAGTTGATACAAATAGAAACATATAACTAAGAAAAGAATCATACTTAGTACAAGAAACTTTAAAATTGGAACTCACTTTTTTACTACCATCTGATTTATCAATATTGTTGTCAATGTTCATTGAATCAATCGCTAACTCGAGAAGCGTTCTACATCGCCAAGTCCTTGGAATATAACTTTATGTAATTTATTATCTACTAAACATGGTCAACCATGTGAAGGTGGAAGCTCATTTGGACCCTCCCCCCCTCCCCCACCCCCCTTGCATCACTCTCAATTCCCCATACCCAATCATGCATATTAATTTAAACAAAGTTGTAGAACTAATAATTTTTATTAATAAATTTTTACCTCAAAATATTTACAATCAATTCCTTTTCGGTTTCTTCCTTTTAATCAAATTCTTCAGTACATCATCACTACTAACATCGTCTTCAACCCCTTTATTTGTTTGAACCTCTTCTAGTCATTTTGCATGACTATGCATCGTCTCTACCATTGCACTACTTCTAGTAATAAGACCTACTATTGGACGTTGTTGCACTATGGGGGCATCCAATAGAACAAGAGAAAGTGTTAAAAGTACATGGTTAGTTATTATTATTCATATTAGTCTTTCGTTAATACAAATACCATGAATTCATTTTTTACTTAGAGTAGTCAACACCATTGGTTGGGTTGTCGTTAGTTCCTCTCCTACGTGAGCATCAGCCTCATCTACATGCTTTTCCATTCAATCAAGAAACATTATAAGTACACCATTTTCAACTAAATATTACTAATCGTAAATATATACAATTGATTTTAAATACAAATACCGTGATGGATCTTCACACCACCAGAATCACGGGGTTCATGTCCAGTATCATTGTCGAATGAAATGGGGTTTCTTAAATGCTTAAAAAAAACAAACACATTAATTGATGTGATAAATAAACCGTCTATATATGTACTCACAAGTAATGAACAATTACAGTCTTTTCATTTTACTTACCATCTCACCCGAAGGGTAAGACAATTGTGTTTTCCCCAATCTTTTTTTATGTTCAACCACTTCTCAAAAGTTGAACTTGAAGTCGATCTTCATGTCTTCTTTGGTGGATTCACTATTGAACGTATCCCTCTACATTGCATAATACGATGATTTTTTCTTATTGGCTGCAATTAAAAAAAAAGGTATGATGATATGAATAATATGGTAAAATTATGTGGTACTTACAATTCAATCTTTTAATCTTAGGAAACCACCCTGGCCAAGTTTGTGTTGCCCATGTTTATCCAGACTTTCCTTGGTGGCTTTCGATGTGTCTGGGAGCCTATGAAAAGTTTCAAATATGTACTTAGGCAATCAATTTTTTCTATAGATCAACTAAAGAAAGTTCATCATATTCAATTCAAAATATCATTTACCTTAAAAGGCCAGGTGGTGTCTTCCCTTCATGTCTCAATGCAATCTCCTTTGCATCAGTATATTCTTCCATGTCCTCTTGGGAATGGTGACAGGATGATCATACTTAGGGTTTTTTACCAATTGAGTCCTATATTGATCTCTGACATATTTCAAATATGCACATGCCTTCGAGGTGATATTTTGTTTGTTGAACGAATCACCAAACATGTCGACTAAATGGTTAATGAGTTTGTCTTTAAATTCTTTTTTCTTGGAATTCCGCCGCGTGCAAATGGTTGGCCCAAAAATCTCTAAGGCCTTGTCATGCAAGGCCCTACAAAAAATGTCATTTCCTACAAAAAGGTATGATAATTAGTTTAAAATAAATTGAAAGATGAAAGTTTCAATATTTAAATAATAGGAATTAATAACTAATTGGTACTTGTAGCGTCTTCAAGGGAACCAAGTTTTCTTCCATCACAAGTTTGACCGATATTGTTCATGTGATTTGAACACGTATTGGTCCAGGATAGTAGTGTGTAGACTCTTCTTCATGATATTCTCCATCAACTACACCATCGTGTGCGCCATGGTCTGGCGTGAATGATGGGGGTGTCTCATGGGCCCTAGGAGATGCAATGGTCTAAGCCACACACAAAGAGGAAAATATCCTTGAAGTTATGTGGTGCATTCCATGACGTTGTGGGGTTTGTGCACCATAGCTACCAGCAGTGTCCCCACGACCAGGATGTTGTGTCGATTCTAAATATTTCTGTAGAAAGAAACTATTTTTAGTTTAGATTGGATAAACATACTAAAAAAAAATTCATAAATTAATATATGTCATAAATAATCTATTTTAAAAATGGCGCTTACCACATATTGATATATAGTATTCTCTAACTCTCTCATCCTTGGTGTGGTCTCCTCTGTAGGCTTACAACTAGCCAATTGAAGGAATTCTTTGTTTTCCTTTTGCAAGCCCTTTCTAATTGTTTAAGTTGGGTTGATGGAATCATATATTTCATCACCCTTATCATCGTTCTTTGTTGGGGTCGTCTAGATCAACAAATAAACAAGTTAATTTAATTATTGTCAACAATAATTCATATAAAAATTAGCACTTTACTTGCTCTGAGTTGGTTGGTGCCTTCCCACGATCATCATGCCACATGTCAAATTTTGTCATGTCTTTGGGGTACAAGATACCATTTTTCAAGCTACAATACAAGTATGGATTTCAAGCTACAATACGAATGGCCACTCAAATATCTCATAAAGGGAGGTTGCATACAAGTTGAAAATCAATGAGTACATCTTATATAAATTTACAACAGAAAGAAAGCATGTGAACCTCAAATTTCAGAGAAGATGAGGAGAAAAGATATACAACTATGAAAAGAAGTGTGAATATCTACATAACCTTAATAAAATATTATTCATTAAGCAAATAACTAGAAAATCACACATACCTAACAATTAATTAATTTAGGAGAGATCTAGGATTCACACAATTTTGTATGTTCTGGAATTTACACTGAATATACCTTTGGAAGTTGATTCACTTAGATGAGAGGTGGATTGTAACCATAAGGAATAAGCATCACAAGGTTGTCAAATATGAGTTCAAGCAAAGGATACACTAAGACTGTTCATTGGAAAGTTGGGAGGACAATTTGAATTCATCCCTTTCTGTGGTGATCTGGCCCGAATGGACAATGTCCTTTATGGTTCCAGTGTAATTGGCATAACGATGTTGGAATTTGGTAGATTCAAACTTCTATAATGCATCAATGGATAAATGCATACCTACAACTAGAAATCATTGTTTCTTTGTATGTCATAATTTCATTGACACTAAAGTTGATATGATTACATAAAATTACAAAATATTAAAACCTACATAAATGTGCATTAACAAACAATGCCAATATGAATGTAAACACCTATAAACAAAGGTCCATAATTCATATACAAGATCTTACATCATTTCTTCACTGTGAAGCAGCAAAGGAAAACTTCTTGAAATGGAAGAAGAGGATGTTACACCTTGAAAATGTAGTGTTCTAACTTCTCCAACTCTATATAACTTAGGGAAGACATGTGATCCCTAGGTTAGAATGGCTTGGAAAAACTTTGAATAATATAGCACACCTCTTACAGTGGCAGCATCCTCACTTTGTTGTTTCTTGTAACACAAGTTACAACACCCACGGGAATTGAATAGCAAGATAAAAAATGAAATAATTTGGCAAAAGCCTAAGTTACCAGGACAAGGATACAGATACACCAGCTTTTTGAAAATTTAGGATCCGAATAAAGAAGGAAAATGGCCAATACAAAAGATATAAAAATGTTTTTTATAATTTAAAGAAAATCATACTTTATAATTTTATAATGCAAATATTTTCATCCTTAAAAAATTTGCAGACTGATTGCAGATTTTGTACATAAATATTTGGGATTTCTACCAAATGCCAAAATTGGAAAACATAAAGTTTGAAGTGTTCATGTTTAAAAAAAATTCTATGCAAGAAAAAAATGGATAAGCGTGAGTATTAATGTGGAACATAATCTCAACATAATGATATGTTGCTTCCATCATTGCCCCCTACAATCTTGTAAGATAGAAATTAGGGGAGGTTTCAAGTGAGATAGATTTTGGCTTTTCCTTCATCTTCAAAACTCCTCTAGTACAATCCATATTGATTATCTATGATGCCTTTGTAAAAGTTTAGAAACAAATTACAAATTTGGGTGACATTGTTGGTGTGGGGTCTCCTTTGTCGCTCGAGCTAAGGCCTCCTCTCTCTCTCTCTCCATTTATCTTGTTTTGGATCTTGCAGTCTGGGTCAAGCCGGGCCGATCAGAATGATTCAATGTTAGGTTCTCGATCCTATCAAGAGGGTTTTGTTTGTTGTTTTCTTTGGTTTTTCAATTTGATGCAGGTTTTAAATTTTGGTGGGTTTTATAAAATATGTATTATTAAAACGCCATATAATATGACAAATATATTATACAATTTATATTATATAATATAAATTGTACTATATAAAAAATATATCATACAGTTTATAATAAATTTTTATATATAATACAATTTATATTAAGTTTGTTGGGGTTATAGGGTTTAGGTTGCTTATAGGGATATATATATATATATATATATATATATATATATATATATATATATATATATA
>JASDQU010104533.1:83919-100970 GCA_032191745.1 Picea mariana
GGGGAAATCTTATTATCAAACCATTCCCATATGTTTCATTTTAGTGTACAAATGGTCCCTTAAATAATGTAAGGTCACCATAACAACTATTGCATAATTAGATGGTTAGTTAAAACCATCTCCATAACTATCTCCCTAACTCTATCCACAATATCTCCATGAATCACTTAATATATCTCCATCCCTAGCTTCTCTCATTCTTCCTCATCTCTCACTCTCACGTGGACTTCTAGAATTAGTCTATCACATTACAAAGCATCATATAGTTTGTTAATTATTCATGATCACAAGTAGGAATTATTTCATCATACTCCCCCCTTAACGAATACATGTGATCCCATTTGCCATCATCACCTTCGGTATTCTTTGATCATGTTTTCATCTTCAGTCTTTTACAATCTTTGTTCCTCTTCCCTCTTCATCCTCAATATTGTTCCTATTGTAACTACAAACTTAAACATTGTTGAATTCCATATAAAAAAGTAACCATCAACTGGAATACATGGGTCATCAGCCATTGTATCCATCGATTCTCTAGGAAACTCTTTCTTGTACATGGTTCATCAACCATTCTTACATAGCATATATACATGCATTTACCTTTATTTCCCCTGTATCACCATCATCATCATCCTCTTCTTGGTTTTTTGACATACCCATATCCATGCTCTCGATGCTCCTACATCATTTATGCATCCTTCCCCAATGGAAACTATGATTTCAATGGCTCTTACTAAATCAAAACCCTGTGTCTCCCCAAAGTATGATGCCTTCAAACATTTGGTCACTCAGATTTAAAAGATCCAAGCCTCGAAGCTAGTCCAACAAGTTTATAAAGTGTCTAGAGGAAATCTAAGGGATGGATATTTCATTTCAAGGTCCAAGGAAGAAAGAAGTGTGGTATGCAGACCAAGTTCTCATCAAAAGGTTCATATGGGCATTGTAATATCCCCAAGGACGAGCCCCATTTGTATTTATTAATTGCAAACATGTTTTTTAGGCTGGTGAGTCGAGTTATAATAAGCTAGGACGCTAATTTGGTGATTAGGCCGGAGAGCCTAGGTGTTAAAGGCCAAGAGTCTGATTTTGTATATGTAATTATGCAGATCATTAATAAAATATAAACATCGTTGCATGCAGATCGACCACAAAGAAAGAGTGATGGGGGACTAAGCTTCCACAAGGTTGGGTAAGGGAGGAGGCTAAGTGTGTGGGCCTAGGGGATAAGCTAGGGGGATTACCTCTAAAGGGGATAATAATTTATTATTATTTCCTGAAGGCTAAGGTGGACATGTTGAGTGTTGTCCTAAATTCCTATAAAGGGAACGTGTGCTAAGTGGAACTCATGCGGCTCCAGGAAGACAAGTGTCGACCTGGGCGCATGCAGTTAAAATATGAAGTGTCATTTGTGTTGGGGGTGGTAAGTCATTCTTCCAAGCTCCGCGTGGGTTCTTTCTCCATTCGGTCATCCACTGTCTAAACTATGTGGCCGATGCATCTGATCTCGAGATGCCTCACGCAGATCTGAAACCAAAAGCCTGTGATGTTTTCTTGAGAAGCCGATACACCCTCAGTTTGAACCCGTTTTTCCTCTGCACTCGACCCCTGTGTTTTTTCCTCTAGTCACACATCCTGAAACCAGTGAGAACGTGTGGGAAAACTGATAGAATGATCCGCGTCTTTCATGAAGCCTGAGCATTATGTATATGTCTGTGTCGTGTGGTGTCGTAACTGTGGGTTGTATATGTTTTCTTGAGAAGCCGATACACCCTTAGTTTCAACCCATTTTTCCTCTGCACTCGACCCCTGTGTTTTGTCCTCTGGTCACACATCCTGAAACCAGTGAGAACGCGTGGGAAAACTGATAGAATGAACCGCTTCTTTCATGAAGCCCGAGCATTCTGTATATGTCTGTGTCGTGTGGTATCGTAACTGTGGGTTGTTGTGGCCACGCAGTCCCTCGACTGAGTGTGGCTTGCTTCCTTCTGTCATTCCTGTGTGAATGAGTGTTGAACCATTACTGTTTTCCTCACCTGGTTGGAGATGAGTCGAGGAATGTGTTGAAGAAGAGGCTTTTCAGGCCTATGGTAGAAGAGGCAGGTTGTCAGGCCTATGAGAAACTCTCTTTAGGTGAGAGAGTCTGCTAGGAAGTGGTTTTCTCCCAAAGAGAGTCTAGCACCAGCTATGGAGCTCTAAGAATTCCTTACCCATCCTGTTGTTGAGACCCAAAGAGAGAGGTGAAGCACCGATGGAATTTTCTTGTGAAGGTGTATACTCCTGCGTGGAACAGGCATGTGGGGAATGAGAGTTTGTGAGTAGTGGGCATAAGAAGGCTCCTGGAGAGAATCCTTCTGGTTTCTCTGTGCATTTTTCCTGTAACCTCAACCTAGTCTAGGAATCTCTTGCCTTGGGTGGAGCTTAGTCCTAGCTCAGGGGTGACCCACTATTGAGCATGATGAGTAGTGTGGTCTATGGCTGGAAGGTTCGTGGAAGGTCTACACATAGTTGGTGTTCTTCTAATAAAAGATAAGTACCACTTTTATGTTCATTTAGATGTTGTGTAATGGTACATATGTTGTAATTGATGAGTATCATTTGTATATGTTGTATATGTTGCATGTGTAGCCTTACTGTTATTTTCACATTATTATGTTATATATATGTAGAATAGTCATTCTATGTTTATATGGATGTGTAAGTTTTTCCGCAAGTATCTTTGTGTGGCATAGCCCAGTAGTTTAAGGCTGGAGATTTCATAGATCAGAATAGAGCAGTTGAGTTGCAGGAGTAGTGGCATTGCCTGCCTGTTGGTGGTTAGGGATGTTACAATATGGTATCAGAGCCATGGTTACATGATTGAGCCTGGATTGGCCATGTTAGTGGAAGTTGAAGCAAGAGTTTCAGAAAGAATTGTTGTCAAAGTAGACAAAATTCGAGTTCTGACCCATGGTTTTAATACTGAGCCTAGATGGGCTAGATAAGTGGTCATTGGACCCGAGGTTTAAGGTGGAAATTGTGTCTGGAGAAACCAATTTTGAATCTCAGAATGTTCCTGAGTGCCAAGAGGTTACCTTGGCCATGTTAAGAAGCTTAGGAAGAGTAGCGGTGTCACAAAACCACGACAGAAGTGGTGTTGGGCCCCAGAGTAATGTGGACCTTAGGATCTGATCAGGAGAAGGAAAATCCTTCATGACCGTCTTATATGGTACTACTGCGAGGCATTTAGCCATGAATTCGTTTGGAAATCCATAGAGTAATAGAGTTTGTTTTGCGTCATAGGATCTGTTTGGAAGGAAGGGAAATCCCTTACGACCGTCGGATTTGGGGAAGTTGCAAAGGAGTTAACCCGGAAGCCCTTCGAACTTCACGACTTGAATGAATTCTGATGTCAGAAACAAGAGAAGGGTCAATGCCCAAAGCTCCGAAGTGGGTCTACACCATGGATCTGGAGACGAGTGCTCAATCGTTGGATCAAGCCAGTGTTAAAATGTCAAACGCATTAGTGAAGGGCGAAAGCTTCTGAAGAGCCGAAGTAGTGAGTCATGATGACATCACTTGGATGGACATGGACACATGGTATGTGCGCCATGTCTCAGTGGGTTTCGAGCCCGTGGCAGGTTGAAATGTCATATGGAATGTGACATGTGACACCCATCTGATTGGGCCACGAGTAAGTCGCTAGTATTCCATCATGTGGAACTCCATATGAGGATGGTTAGTGGGACCTGAGGTTACATAATGAAGTTAAAGGTCGGAGGACCCACAGTGGTGTTGATCACGATACACCAAGATCAACGACCAGGAGGCATTGCGAGGACCCAAGTTGCATGGGAGTTAATTCTCCAAGGTGGTCTCGCAATCCAAACTGCGGTTTCACCTAGGGGTTACGTGTCAGCATCAGAAGAATTGTGAGATGAAAGGCAAGTTACTCCAAACCATTGTTTCATGCCCCCGCAATTGGAAAACGTTAAGTGATGTGACGTAATGATGTCAAAAAAGGTGACATGGGAATGTTCAAATATTAACAGTTCAGATGTGTGGATGTGGGATCCTTCAAAGTTTCGAAGTCCTGAAGACCCAAAGTTCTGGAACTCAGACGCCTGAGGTTCCATAGTAAGTGTCAATCGTCGGATGTTGAGTAGATGTGGATGGTTGATCCACCCCATTTCGCGAGTTCAGTAATCTGGAACTCCGAGAGATTGTTGTGTTGTGCTTTGAAAACTTTTGAAGATGAAGTCCCAGGTAAGCACCTATTGATCTAGTGCTTGATCATGGCCCATGGTCGCATGGGTCGGGGGCTGAGAGAATAGGGGCTAGTGCTCGAAAACTATGTTAAAGAAGGGAAAAGGGCTAGGAAGGAAGCAGTTGGGTTTCGTCTGGTTCGAACCCGCATCAAAAGAATACTGAAGACCTGGAAATTTGTGATAGGGTCAAGCAAAGATCTAAGAGCCACTATCTCAGAGAAAAGCAATCGTTGCACAAGAATTTCATCGAAAAAGAAGCACAAGTTTTAAAGGATCGTAGCTTTCTGCTCAAGGCTCAGAATTGAGCAAGGAAGCTATGATTGGGAAGGTCTCGGAAAGAGGAATCTAGATGTAATGGTTACATTAAAACATAAAAAGTGCTATAGATGTCTTCAGATAGAAGAAAGAAGGCGAGAGAGAGAATTTTTGGTCTTTAGATGAATTTTCATTATAATGTGTCTGTGAAAGACAAGAGTTGTAATCATGTTTTTTTTTTTCTGAAATGAAGAGAACAGAGAAAATTGATCCAATTGTACAGTGTTGATATGGTTTCATAGTTTATTGTTATTATGTGTTTTGTGAATGTATGATGTTCTTGGTGAGTGAATGAGTTTGCGAAGAAATTGAATAAGTTTCAAGTGCTCTCTTCTGTAATATATGCAAGGAGTGCATATCAAGCGCAAGGAGTGCGTATAGAGGAAACTTGTTTTTCGAAGGGCTCAAGAAGATGAGTGTAGAGTGTGCCAGGAGGGCACCAGAAATTATTTTGGAAGATGCAGAAGGGGCGAGTCCCTTTGAGACTGAGTAATTCATTCAGGACTCGAAAGCTCAAGACAGGTAGCGAACCGTCGATCTCAAGGAAGATTGAACAGTTGATTTATTTCATCGGGAAATCAAAAATCAAGAGTTCGAAGAACGAAGAAAGTTTCTCTCAAAAATCCCGAAATGAGAACATCTGATTCATGAGGAGAGATCTAGACCATTGAATCATGGCGAGTGTGAATCATTGATCTGACGCACTTGAATTTTGTGAAGTCGAAATTTGGAAAGGGGAAGAGAACTATTTTCTGATTTCGCAAACCATGAAGTCCCAATTCATGAGAAAGGATCCGCACCATTGGATTACGAGGAGCTATGAGTCGTTGGATCTGACTCACATGAATTTTGGAAAACTAGAGATCGAAAGAAAAGATGGGAACTATTTTTCGAAACCTCGAAACGTGTATTGTCGATTCGCGAAGAATTGATCTAGACCATCGAACCAAGAAAGTTGTGGACCATTGATCGGAGGCGAACGAAGTTCGGGAGGTCGAACCTCAGGAGAAAGGAGGAGAGATAATCCTCAAAGTTCATGAAGGGTAAAGTCTCGTACCACTCGGAAGCTGGGCCCCAGTTCATAGCTAGAGGTCACGCCGGTGGAAGTTAACAGAAGAGATAANTTCAGCAGGTCTTCCGATCTCCAGTGGCATTCAGCATATGTCTCAAAGTTCATGAAGGGTAAAGTCTCGTACCACTCGGAAGCTGGGCCCCAGTTCATAGCTAGAGGTCACGCCGGTGGAAGTTAACAGAAGAGATAACACGCGCTAGACTCTTATTTCAGATTTCGGGGATAGAGAGAGTCGAGGGTGACTCATATCGAAACACTCGGTACGAGAAATCCCGAAACTCCTTTTGGATAGGCACGTGGTCATAGTCGGTGGTCAGGTAGAGAAAGCTTGTGCCCACCGCTAGTTCTCGCGGGTGAGGTTTCATGCAAGGCCTGTGGATTTGTTTCGTGGAGGTTCTAGTAGGGACCCAAAGAGCTTCCCATCTTCTGAGAGTTTAAGATCCATTGACTGGGAGGTCGGCAGACCTCGTTGAGGTGGGGGAACTATGTCGAAAGTGCTCAGGGCAGGAATAATCATACACAGTGATCACAGTGGGAGCACAAGAAGATTCAGGAATACGGGAATAATTGAATACTTATGGGATCAACAAGAAAAATTTTTATAGGGAGAAATAAGTTGCTGTAATTTTTGTGGTAGCAAGTATGTTATGGTTGGTTGGGTCAGCCAGAGGAAAGGATGCTTGCATGTTTGCAAGTGTTGTTGGTGGTGTTTTTGCATAAGGAAGTAAGCAATAGAGGTCTGAAGTGCTGGTTATAAGTTTGATAAAAGAAGCATGAAAGCTTCTACTGCAATCAAATATTCAGGTAGTATAAAATTTATTAATGGAAGTCATGCAGGTATGAGTTTTTATTACTCTTTTTGCATAATTATTGAAAGGAAATTTAGGTAAGAATTTCCTCAGCCAGAGTTATTATACAAAATCACATGATTATATTATCGAATGCATACCATTGGATGTGGTAAAGGTTGGAAGCCTATATTAATTCAAATCTTTTTAGCTTTTGAATGCACACACTGACACACTAGAATGCCATGTTAATTTGGTTATGGGGTAATAACCAAAGAAAATTAAAAGATAAGAACTTGTTATAAGAATGAATGCCAGTAAGATAGTCATGTATGAGACCAGGGCATGGTTGGATATGGAAAGGTTATGAGCCACACAGGTACTAAAAGCTTCCTACTTTTAAATAAAACTTGGGCTGCAACATTTTTGCTATCACTAATGAACACCACAGAATTATATTCTTGGTGTAGTGTTCGGGTCGAAAAGGAAGGCATCCAATTAATTGGGAAGACAATAGGAAGTGTGTGGAGAATGTGTCAACACATTGGCCAGAATTTCAACTCATGGATGGTGAGATACATGATTGAGATAAAGAGCATTATGTAATTCNGCAAGGTGCATTGAATAAGTATGCATTGAGAATTGCACTCATGCATAGTAAGTGATAGAATTGTATACTAAATGCAATGGTTGAATATGTTTTGTAAGTACATGCATATATATTATTGCATGGAAATAATTATACTAATGGCGGAAATGTTGCTAACTCATGAAGTTGAGAAAATTTTAGGAACTGTTAAACATTGCAACAGGAAAGTTGCAAGCCAGGTAGTCAAGGGAATAGAGACTACAAAAAAATTTATGTTTAGAAAATTGAAACAATAAACTTACTATTATTAATTATGAACATGCATATGCATAGAATGATGAGTCATTCTATTTGGTCAAGTTGTTTGGTACTTGTGATTGAATTGCTAGGTGCAGGAAATTCTAAGATAATTTCATAAGGTGTTGTACATGTTGAATTATGATGTACAGAAAATACTGACAATTTGTTGGTTGTATGCAAGAGGAAGCATTACAGGAAAAATGGTATGCAGTTTGGTGCCTGTGGAAAACCACAAGGATGGTTGCATTCATAATATGACAACAACCAAGATGAATTATGAAATGGAATTTCCTATTTTGGGGAAAAAGTTGAATTCCTTTTTGAACTAAGTTGGAGTTCCTAAATGAATTCTTTTATGTTTTCTCATGATAACTGCATGTGGGTGATGCAGATGAGATGATGTTGATTAAAGTTAGAATGTTGATTACAAAGAGTAGCTCGAGAAGATGCTGATTGGAAATCTCTGAGAGCAGTTGGAACTCCGGGAGCCACGGTGCTCTGAGGCTTCCTGAGCCGGCAAGTTACTAAAGCCCAAGGAAAGGGAGGTGTAGCAGTCAATGCACTGTGTGACAATGAAGGTGTACACTCTTGGGGTGGGACATGCATGTGGGGAATGAGAAACCATTGGTTGGAGTGCTGCTGAGGCTTGGTACCTTGGCCTAGACCATGTGGATATGGATTGTGGACCTTGGCTATCTTGGGAATCCATTGCACCGATGGAGTCATAGCTCTGCTCAGGGGTGGAAGGTCTTCTCAAATCAAAAGATAAGTACAATTCTCTAATTATTGTATGTTGTATACAGGTTATAATGTTATTAGAATTGTCTGTATATACATATATATACATTGCATATATGCTTGCATTACCTGCATCCATGACTATACATAATGTGTTTCATATTTCATTGCTTAAAGAATAAATACCTAATGATAATCATGTAATCGATTGGAATGTGATTAAGGTGGAGCAAGAAGGTGTCTTGCAAGTGCATCTGGTGCGCATATTGGACCGGAAGAGCAAACAGCTCTAGAATCGAGCCATAGGGCTTGTAAAGGTCCAGTTGACCTGGTATGGTCCTAAGGACGCGACATGGGAGAATGAGGATGTTGTGCGGGAAGAATACCCGCATCTTTTTGAAGATTTGGGCAATCTTGTTGATGATGTGTAAAGAGTTGCACTGAGGACAGTGAAAAAATAAGGGGAGGGGATTGTAATATCCCTCGGTAGTGCCCCAGTTTTATTATGAATTGTAATCATGTTTATAGGTTGGTCAGCCAAGTGTATATAAGCTGGTGGGCTTATGTGTTTATTAGGCCGAAGAGCCTAAGTGTTAAAGGTCGGGAGCCTGATTTTGTATATGTAATTATGCATATCATTAATAAAATATAAACATCATTGCATGCAAACCGACCACGAAGAAAGAGTGATGGGGGACTAAGCTTCCACTAGGTTGGGTAAGGGAGGAGGCTAAGTGTGTGGGCCTAGGAGATAAGCTAGGGGGCTTACCTCTAAAGGGGATAATAATTTATTATTATTTCCTGAAGGCTAAGGTGGACATGTTGAGTGTTTTCCTAAGTTCCTATAAAGGGAACGTGTGCTAAGTGGAACTCATGCGGCTCCAGGAAGAAAAGTTTCGACCTGGGTGCATGCAGTTAAAAGATGAAGTGTCAGTTGTGTTAAGGGGGGGAAGTCATTCTTCCAACCTCTGCGTCAGTTTGTTGGGGATTCGGCCATTCAGATTCTGAACTCGTTTTTCCTCTGTAATCGACCTCTACGTTGTTTCCTGGTCACAAACCCATTGAGAACCCATGGGAAAACCGATGAACTGAGCCGCGTCTTTCGTGAAGCCCGATCATCCCGTATATGTCTGTGTCGTGTGGTGTCATAACTGTGGGTTTTTGTGACCACATTGTTCCTGGATTGGGTGTGGCTTGATGCCTTCTGTCATTCATGTGTGAATGAGTGTTGAACCGTTACTATTGTCCTCACTTGGCTAGAGCTGATTCGAGTAATGTGTTGAAGAACCGGGTTCTCAGGCCTATGGTAGAAGAGGCAGGTTGTCAGACCTATGAGAAACTCTCTCCAAGTGAGAGAGTCTGATGGGAAGTGGTTTTCTCCCAAAGAGAGTCCAGCACCAGTTACAGAGCTCTGAGAATTCCTGATCTGGCCTGTTGTTGAGACCCAGAGAGGGAGGTGAACCACCGATGGACTGTTGTTGTGAAGGTGTATACTCCCGGGTGGAATAGGGATGTGGGGAATGAGAGTCCGTGAGTAGTGGGCATAACAAGGCTCCTGGAGAGAATCCTTTTGGTTGCTCTGTGTAGTTTTCCTGTAACCTCAGCCTAGTCTAGGAATCCCCTGCCTTAGGTGGAGCTTAGTCCCAGCTCAGGGGTGACCCACTGTTGAGCGTGATGAGCAGTGTGGTCTATGGTTGGGAGGTTCGTGGAAGGTCTGGACGTAGTTGGTGTTCTTCTAATAAAAGATAAGTACCACTTTTATGTTCATTTACATGTTGTGTAATGGTACATATGTTACAATTGATGAGTATCGCTTGTATATGTTGTATATGTTGCATGTGCAGGCTTACTGTTGTTTTCACATTATTATGTTATATATATGAAGAATAGTCATTCTATGTTTATATGGATGTGTATGTTTTTCCGCAAGTATATCTGTGTGGCATAGCCCATTAGTTTAAGGTTGGAGTTGTCATAGATCATAATAGAGCAGTAAAGTTGCAGGAGTAGTGGAATTTCCCAGCTTGTTGGTGGTCGGGGATGTTACAATATGGTATCAGATCTTTAAAGGCTAAGTTAAGGTTGTGTAGGTGGCATTTCCCAGCCTGTTGGTGGCTGGGGATGTTATAATATGGTATTAGAGCCATGGTTGCAACACTGAGCCTGGATGGGCCATGTTAGTGGAAGTTGAAGCAAGAGTTTCAGAAAGAATTGTTGTCAAAGTAGACTAAATTCGAGTTCTGACCCATGGTTTCAACGCTGAGCCTGGATGGGTTGGATAAGTGGTCATTGGACCCGAGGTTTAAGGTGTAAATTGTGTCTGGAGAAACCAATTTTGAACCTCAGAACGTTCCTGAGTGCCAAGAGGTTACCTTGATCATGTTAAGAATCTCGGGAGGAGTAGTGGTGTCGTAAAACCACGACAGAAGTGGTGTTGGGCCGCAGAGTAATGTGGGCCTTAGGATCTATTTGAGAGAAGTAAAATCCTTCATGACCGTCAGATATGGTAATGTTGCGAGGCCATTATCCATGAATTCCTTTCGAAATCCGTAGATTAACAGAGTTTTTTCTGCGTCATAGGATCTGTTCAGAAGGAAGGGAAATCCCTTACGATTGTCAGATATGAGGAAGGTGCAGAGGAGTTAACCTAGAAGCCCTTCGGACTGTTATTAATTATGAACATGCATATGCATAGAATGATGAGTCATTCTATTTGGTCAAGTTTTTTGGTAATTGTGATTGAATTGCTAGGTGCAGGCAATTCTAAGATCATTGCATAAGGTGTTGTACATGTTGAATTATGATGTACAGAAAATACTGACAATTTGTTGGTTGTATGCAAGAGGAAGCATTACAAGAAAAATGGTATGCAGTTTGGTGTCTGTGGAAAACCAAAAGGATGGTTGCATTCATAATATGACAACAACCAAGATGAATTATGAAATGGAATTTCCTGTTTTGGGGAAAAAGATGAATTCCTTTTTGAACTAAGTTGGAGTTCCTAAACGAATTCTTTTATGTTTTCTCATGATAACTCCATGTGGGTGATGCAGATGAGATGATGTTGATTAAAGTTAGAATGTTGATTAAAGAGAGTAGTTCGGGAAGATGTTGATTGGAAATCAGTTGGAACTCCGGGATCTACAGTGCTCTGAGACTTCCTAAGTCAAATTGTTGTTGAAGCCCAAGGAAAGGGAGGTGTAGCAGTCGATGGACTGTGTGACAGTGAAGTTGTACACTCCTAGGATGGGACATGCATGTGGGGAATGAGAAACTGTTGGTTGGAGTGCTACTGAGGTTTGAATGGTTGGAGTGTTGCTGAGGTTTGAATGGTTGGAGTGCTGCTAAGGTTTGGTACCTTGGACTAGACCATGTGGATATGGATTGTGGACCATGGCTATCTTGGGAAGCCATTGCCCCAATGAAATCATAGCCCTGCTCAGGAGTGGAAGGTCTTCTCAAATCAAAAGATAAGTGTACAATTCTCTAATTATTGTATGTTGTGTATTTTTTATATAGGTTATAATGTTATTTGAATTGTCTGTAGATACATATATATGTACTTTGCATAAATGCTTGCATTGCTTGCATTACTTGCATCCATGATTGTACATAATGTGTTTCATATTTCATTGCTTAAATAATATATACCTAATGCTAATCATGTAATCGATTGGAATGTGATTCAGGTGGAGCAAGAAGGCATCTTGCAAGTGCATCTGGTGCACATATTTGACTAAGAAATTCAAGCAACTCTGGAATCGAGCCATAGGGCTTGTAAAGGTCCAATGGACCGGGTACGCTCCCGAGGACGCGACATGGGAGCATAAAGATGCTATGCGGGCAGAATACCTGCATCTTTTTGAAGATTTTGGAAATCTTGTTGATGATGTGTGAAAGTTGCACTGAGTACAGTGCAAAAATAAGGGGAGGGGATTGTAATATCCCCAAGGATGAGCCCCAGTTGTATTTATAAATTGTAAACATATTTTGTAGGCTGGTGAGATGAGTTATAATAAGCTAGGAGGATTATTTGGTGATTAGGCCGGAGAGCCTATGTGTTAAAGGCTAGGAGTCTGATTTTGTATATGTAATTATGCAGATCATTAATAAAATATAAACATCGATGCGTGCAGACTGACCACGAAGAAAGAGTGATGGGGGACTAAGCTTCCGCAAGGTTGGGTAAGGGAGGAGGCTAAGTGTGTGGGCCTAGGGGCTAAGCTAGGGGGCTTACCTCTAAAGGGGATAATAATTTATTATTATTTCTTGAAGGCTAAGGTGGACATGTTGAGTGTTATCCTAAGTTCTTGTAAAGGGAACGTGTGCTAAGTGGAATTCATGTGGCTCCAGGAAGACAAGTGTCAACCTGGGTTCATGCAGTTAAAATATGAAGTGTCAGTTGTGTTGGGGGTGGTGAGTCATTCTTCCAACCTTCACGTGGGTTCATCCTCCATTCAGTCGTCTGTTGTCTGAACTGTGTGGCCGATGCATCTGATCTCGGCATGCTTCACACAACTCTAAAACCGGAAGCCTGTGATGTTTTCTTGAGAAGTTGATACACCCTCAGTCTGAACCTGTTTTTCCTCTGCACTCAACCCCTGTGTTTTTTCCTTTGGTCACGCATTCTGAAACTAGTGAGAACCCATGGGAAAACCGATGGACTGAGCCGTGTCTTTCGTGAAGCCTTAGCATCCCGTATATGTCTGTGTCGTGTGGTGTTGTAACTGTGGGTTGTTGTGGCCACGCAGTTCTTGGATTGAGTGTGGCTTGCTGCCTTCTGTCATTCCTGTGTGAATGAGTGTTGAAACATTACTGTTGTCCTCACCTGGCTGGAGATGAGTCGAGGAATGTGCTGAAGAAGTAGGTTGCCAGGCCCGTGGTAGAAGAGGCAGGTTGTCGGGCCTGTGAGAAACTCTCTCCAGGTGAGAGAGTCTACTGGAAAGTGGTTTTCTCCCAAAGAGAGTCCAGCACCAACTACGAAGATCTGAGAATTCCTAAATGAGCTTGTTGTTGAGACCCAGAGGGGGAGGTGAAGCACCAATGGAATGTGCTTGTGAAGGTGTATACTCTCGGGTGGAATAGGCATGTGGGGAATGAGAGTTCGTGAGTAGTGGGTGTAAGAAGGCTCTTGGAGAGAATCCTTCTGGTTGCTCTGTGTAGTTTTCGTGTAACCTCAACCAAGTCTAGGAATCCCTTGCCTTGGGTGGAGCTTAGTCCCAGCTCGGGGGTGACCCACTGCTGAGCGTGATGAACAGCGTGGTCTATGGATGGGAGGTTCGTGGAAGGTCTGCACATAGTTGGTGGTCTTCTAATAAAAGATAAGTACCACTTTTATGTTCATTTACATGTTGTGTAATGGTACATATGTTGTAATTGATGAGTATCACTTGTATATGTTGTATATGTTGCATGTGTAGGCTTACTGTTATTTCCACATTATTATGTTATATATATGTAGAATAGTCATTCTATGTTTATATGGATGTGTATGTTTTTCCGTAAGTATCTCTGTGTGGCATAGCCCAATAGTTTAAGGCTGGAGTTGTCATAGATCAGAATAGAGTAGTAGAGCTATAGGAGTAGTGGCATTGCCCGACCTGTTGGTGGTTGGGGATGTTACAATATGGTATCAGGGCTTTAAAGGCTAAGTTAAGGTTGTGTAGGTGGCATTTCCCGACCTGTTGGTGGTCGGGGATGTTACAGGCATGGTCAAACTACAAAACCTTTGATTCCTAGATTCAACGATCTTCGATTAGCTATCTGAAAGGTAGGTTGCAATTCTACTTATGTGGTAAGGGTTTTGTTGTGTTCCATTTCCAACTCAAAGAGGATACATACACGATATTTAGAAGTGACCCTTAATTTCTAGGTTCTGGTGGTTTATAATTAAACAAATGGACTCTAGAATTTGATCCAATAGAGAAAACACCCTCAATAGCCCTAGTCTAGGTTTGCTTACCTCATCTTCCCTTAAAATTACAGGATTAGTAGACTCTTGAGGAAACTAACAATAATATAAATAAGATTTTAGACAAGTTGGAGTTGAAATTTGGAATATACTCATGTGCTCAAATCTACATAGAAGTATATTTGGAAGTTGGTCTCCTAGAATAAATCAAACTATAGTTGGGCTACTAGACTTGTGTTCGGAAAATTAATTATGAGTATAAGCTCCCCCTCAAATGTTATGGCTTTGACAAGTATGGCCATTTTGGAGAAAAAAAAAATTCCCAAAAAAGGCTCTTCCCTCCCACAAGGAAATTGAGCATGGTTTTCAATAGTCCTAGAAGAAAAGGAGAAGATCCAAGAAAGCATGACAACCTCGGTCTAGAATTAAAGTGCCAGACAAATTAAGTCAAATCATAGTTAGAAATGATGCACACACAAGTCAAATCCAAAATAGATTATGAAGTATCTAGAAAACTATTCGTGAGGAGGACAATTCAAGGCTAGGAAAAGGAACCATCCTTGCCTCTCTCGTTGGGAAGGGAAAGGAGATAAGCTAACCCAAGGATCTAGAAGGGGATGAGGAGACGAAAAATGGGGATCAGGGGACAAAAAACTATAAAACAAAAGTGTTAGAAAAAGACAAAGACACGAGAGTTGAAAAACAACACATAGAATTCTAAGGTGGTAAAATATCTTTGTTCTCTACCCCCCCCCCAAACCACACAAGTCACCTCTAACGTTTTTATGTATATGTTTGTGTGATCAATTTATAAATCAATACTCCTCTCAGTGTAGAAGAGAATCCATGTAAGTAAATAAAAAGTTAGTGTTATATTTCATCCTCTTTGTCTTAGAAAGAATTATCATTGTTTAAGATATTGTAGACTTTTTGAACCCTCGTGTACCTTGTCCTACAAAATGTTGTGACCTTTCTATCTTAATACAACATAACTATTATAGTGCATTTTTTTTTTCAAAAAATGCATATGAAACATTTAAATTTTATAATGAGAGATTGAGTATAACAACCTCACTCCCATAGAGAAGGATCCCCAAATGTATGCACAAACTTGGCATCGATTAAAAAAAAAAAAAACATGGTACACTTGCATACATTCCCCGTGTTAGTACATATTACTAAGTGATAATATAAAATTATGCATTAAAATATTCAATGCCAAATAATTTTACACTATTTTATTGAAATGAATAACAAAGAAAAAGTAATAAGTAAATTGATCGTAGCTTATGAAAGGAGAATTACCCAAAGGCAGAGAAAAAACCAAAAGAAAAAAAAAAAAAAAGTACTCAAAGGGGTCGAAGGATGGGGATTTAACCTATAACTGAAAAAAGGGCACATGGGTGCATTTAGAAGTGGACCACTAATAAAGATAAGACACATGAGGATCAATCGATCCATAGACTAAGGCTAAACGAAGCTAAGGGACCCTCAATTATATTAAACTATTTAAATGGACGTGGATCCCACACTAAATTGGGTATCTGTAGGGAATGTTATTGGATGGTCTTATTTGGCAAGCTCTATCGATGGTTGCCACTAAGACAATAAATCATGTGAATCTAGTTAATGAAGTTAGCAAGAGGCAAAATTAGGAGTGAGCCAAATAACGAAATTAAATTAACATATGGTGGGAAACGAGGTGATAAAAGAAGGATAAACCATAAAGTAAAGTTGGGCAACTTCCAAATTTTTTTATCTCTGAGTGATATAATATGAAGGTCAACTTTTTCATGTTACATAATCAAGTTGAAAATGACAATGAATTTAAACTATTGATGAAACCAACCATTATCAAGTTGTGTTTGCATTTTTAGAAAAAATGACAATGAATTTAAACGATCGATGAAACCAACCATTATCCATTGTAGTCTTGAGGTAGTCATGGAATGATGAAGGAAAAGGAAAATTGTCAAGTAGTGGAGGTATAAAGGAATTTTCAACAATATATGTCCACAAAGTGTCTTCATGGAATGATGAAGGAAAAGGAAAATTGTCAAAGTAGTGGAGGTATAAAGGAATTTTCAACAATATATTTTCACAAAGTCTTCAAAGTGTAAGGAAAATAGTCAAGTAGTGGAGGAAGTGGAAGTATAAAAGAATTTTCAACAATATATCTCTTCAAGATAGATTTCTTTTATATATACATTTGTTTTATGTAATATAATAAACAATCAAATTTTAAGTATAGTATGAGTAGGTTTAATGGTTAAGAACATGTGTTTCCTCTTAAAAGGTTACAAGTTAAAATCTAGAGGGGGTAGAGTATGTATACCTCCATAAACTTTAGCAGTCAAATCATTGCACGAAAGGGGTCCCTTTTCCCACAAACAAGGGGGTCTCATACACCAATTTGGTGTCTGACTTAGCCATGACCTTAAAATTAGATGATGATGATGATGATTATATCAAAATTGGTTTGGCCAATTAAGTGACAATGGTGCTTGGCTAACTTAACATGTTTAAATTGACAAGTTGACTCAATACTATAAAGTTAATTTCACCTAAAGCTAACACAAATTGATTACCCTTATACATAGTTTTAATTGCTCTTATAGTATATATGTGTAAATGAAGGGCATAGCCCACTAGGTGAGGTGACAACTAACCTCTTATGCACACTTTGAGACTCTAAGAGGTTCTTGGGTCAAATCTACTTGCTTGTTTCATCTATTATTTCAATCTTATATGTGGTAAATGGTGAGAATACCTAGTTTCACTTCTTATATGTAGTAGATGGTGAGAATACCTAGTTTCACTTTGTGGTTACCCAACCTCTAAAATAATACTTATTGACAAGTATTTTATAACATGCTAAAAAAACTAGACCAAAGTAATTATAAAATTTAACCACTTATTTAAGATGATTATATATACAATTACATGCATATATTTTAAGATATAGTAAATTATTTCAAAAATAATACATATATATTTTAAAAATACAAATACAAATATTTATATAGAGATAGTAAATAATTCCTAATGCATAGATTTATAACATGTTAAAGGACTAAAGTAATAATAAAAATGA
>JASDQU010104533.1:136297-147219 GCA_032191745.1 Picea mariana
AAACACAGTTTACAAGAGGAAAAAAAAGGGAGAGAACAACTATATCGCTCACACAACAAAACTTACTCTCATAACTATGAAACCACAGTAAGGCATCAACCATGGAAAAAACATCATTAGCTATGAAATATAGTTTCAAACGTGCAAACTGCAACAAGATGAACATATGCAATTTACATCGAATGCAAATGTTTGAATGGTATTATATCTTAATAGTATTTTATGGGGAGTAAAGTGCAAAACAATGTAACAACAATTCCAACTGCAGATGCAACACCTCAACATTGCAAACCTTAGGCAAAGAAGAGCAAGAAACAAACAACAAACTAGTTAAGAACCACCAAAAGGCCCAACTGCATCCGCAGGAACCGAACCCTGCAAAGTCAAATCAAACAACAATAAACAACATCCAACGAAGAAAGAAGCAAGCAACAACACTAGGAATCCGCAAGCACAGAAACGTGAGAAAGTATAGAACCAGAAACACAGTTTACAAGAGGAAAAAAAATGGGATAGAACAACTATATCGCTCACACAACAAAACTTACTCTCATAACTATGAAACCACAGTAAGACATAAACCATGGAAAAAACATCATTAGCTATGAAATATAGTTTCAAACGTGCAAACTGCAACAAGACGAACATATGCAATTGACATCGACTGCAATTTTTTATATGTTATTCTATCTTAATAGTATTTTATGGGGAGTCAACTACAAAACAATGTAACAACAATTCCAACTGCAGATGCAACACCCCAACATTGCAAACCTTAGGCAAAGAAGAGAAAGCAGCAAACAACAAACTAGTTAAGAACCACCAAAAGGCCCAACTGCAGCCGCAGGACCTGAACCCTGCAAAGTTGAATCAAACAACAATAAACAACATCCAGCGAAGAAAGAAGCAAGCAACAACCAGTCCACCAGGAATGAGGCAGTTCCAATCGCGGCTGCAGAACCCAAAACATGAAAACTGAAACAAGACAAACATGCAAACAAGAAAAACAACAACAAGCAAATAAAAAATCAGTGGTGATGCAAGAAGCAAGCATGAACCAGTGAACCAACAATGCCACTGAAGCACAATATTGCCCAAATTTACTGCAGAGAACATTACATATAAAAAATAAAAAAACAAAGAAAATGTATTGTAACAGGCCTGTTAAGTAAAAATTCAGCATTGCAGACATTTAAGTCTGTTGGAAATGTTCTGTAAACATTTAAGAAAAAATGCAATGTGTCAGGTCTCTAACGTACCAAAATAAATTTATTATAATTTATGTAACAATAGTTTGAAAAGTAGAGAATGTATTTGAAGGACAAACTTTGGATATGCTAGCATATCAAACATTGGCATAAATTTAGCTAGCAGAAAATGCTAAGCCAAACATTCGAACTAATGCTAGCATTAATCCACCTGCCAGCAATGCATAAGAAAATATATGATTTTAAAAGACCATATATGATCAAACACTTTGGATATGCCAACATATATAACATTGAGAATAGTGAATCCGGCAATAAGACCTCCAATCCATTGTCCAATCAGATCATCACATATATGGTACTTTTTGTTATATAAAAATTGAGGATTTTAGTTCCCTGGTTCCAACAATACATAATATGGAAATATTTGTGGTCAAAGGACAAAGTAATACAAGGTCAACGAATTATCAATCGCTATAGTCCCTTTACGCCTACGGAAGGGACTAATAATATAGTAAAATAGCACATTACTTACTTTCATAAGGTCCGTGACATTATGGAAAGAAGGGCATATTCAGAGGGAATATTATATTTTGTAAAAAAAAAAAAATTAGAAAAGTTTATTTCAACTTGCCATAAATATTTTGGAGAATCTATAATATGCTTTTAAATTAGAGAAGTAATATGTTTATAACATATGTTATAATAAAATCTATAAAATTAAAGTGATACATTTGAGTGTGTACGTTTTCACATTTGGTTATAATTGTTATAAAAATTTTGGAAATAAACTGTGTGGATGGTTTTGAAATGTTAAATGTTTCGAGTAGACACTCCATCCATTCTTAAGGATAAAAGAAGGTGAATGAATTGGAAAAGAATGTGCTTCAAAGTGGATTTAAAGGTTGAAAATCAGGAGGTAATCGTTGAAAATGGAAGTGGATGTGAATAAATTAATAAATGTAACTTAATAACTCTTGGAAAATAGATAAAAAATAATTAAACAAACTATTTTTAAGGTGGAAAGGATATGTATGGGTCAAAGAGGAGGGAAAAAGAGGAAATAATAACTAAATAAATAAATATTTAGTTAAGAAATATAATGGATGAGAGATAGGAGAGATTAAACCAAAGAAACCCAAAACTGATAATAGTCAATACATAAAAATGAATGAATTAGTAAGGTTAAATATGAATTTGTATGAGTTTTGTTAGTGATTCATTTGTTTTTCTTGACTTTCTATCGTCATTCTTTATATATATATTTTTAATTTGATGTTATAATATTTAATCCTACTAATTCATTTTTATCTATTTTTCAATGGTCATTTAGTTACATTTATTAATTTATTCACATCCACTTCTATTTTTAACCATTATCTCTGATGCATTTATTAATTTATTCACATCCATTCCACGTTAAAAATAATTCATTTTTATTTATTCCCAACGGTCATTTAGTTTAGTTCTTTCAATCTTTAAATTCACAACATACTCTTTTCTAACTCATTCACTCTTTTTGTCCTTCATGATGGTTGGAGTGTTCATTGAAACATTGGACATTTCAAAACCACCCACACACTTATTTCCAAAAAAAATTATAGTAATAGTAATAAGTTTGTTTATGAGAAAAATAAATATGTATAAGAAGGTTAACTTTGTAGATTATTATTTGGTTTATATTTAGAAACACATGTTTGTGATTCAAATGTTTTTATTTTAAATTTTTTAAAATAATTTCATGAGAAATTTTTAGACATTTTTTTATAGTTGGATGGTACCTAATGTAAACTTATTAATTTTAAGAAGACCAACCTTGAAAAATTTAATATATAGTAAAAGGAATTCAACCACTTAAAATTAATTAATTTTTAATTTTTTATAATAACAAATAAGTTAATATAGGGGCAACAAGAGTGGAGGATAGTCTTTGATTTTGAAGGAATTGAAAGAATCTCATTTGCATGGGGGTTAGGACGAATAAGAAATTAAAAGACTTAGGCATTGGCTCTATATATGGGACTAAAACTAATTGACTCTGACTGGTACACGGAAGTTATTGTGATAGGAAACTTTGAGCTCGTAATTAAGGGAGTAAGGAACCATTCTAGGCAAACTCGAAATAATCTCGCTAGAAATATCCAAAGAATACTAAAATAAGAAAAAAGATTCAGAGGGGTGGAATATCATCATGTTTTAAGAATCCTAAATCAGAAAGAAGACATATTGGCCAAAGAAGCTTGTGGTCTAGAACAAGACATGCTAACAAAAATCAAGTTCTAGAAACAAAATTCCTGATATAAGTGTAATGGCTAGTAAATCAAATTTGGATGGGGGGATTCCCCTCACCACTTCAAATAATCGTGAGGAAATTAATGAAATTCAACATGCACATGTTTCGCCGGACTAGGGCATCACCTCACATGGCATCTCGATCACCGCACTTATGGCAGAGTTTTTAGTTCATATGTAGTTGAAGAATGGGTGGATTAATCATCAGTCCCCTTGCATCATCATCAACACGGGTGGGAGATTTCTCCCTTGTTTTCGTATTTGAGTCCCCATGGAATACAAAGGTATAATTTATGGCTTCGATCAAGTTGAATACTATGTGGAGTTTCTCTTTGGTTTTCATTGGTGAGTTGTATCCATGTTCCATCTACACAAAACCTTTCTGTGTGGGAAAATTTGTGTGTTTGGTTTTTTGGGAACTAGGGGATTCACCCTGGTTTGTATATACAACCCTCCTCTATTTGTTTTAGAACTTCATCTAGTGCACATTTAATTGGGTTCAGTGGTTAGTCACCAGGTTTGAACTAGGAGCTATGTTCGTGGATTAGGAAGACTACATTGACAATCAAGTGAAATTGCAAATGTTCTAGGTGTGAAATTTATGAGGTAAAGAGGTAATTGAGGGTTCAAGAGATTGGAATTATGGCTAATAAAAATGTCATTGCTCATATGGAAGCCCCGAGTTGGGCGTAGAAAGATTCACAAGATAGAAAACCACCATAACCATGGAAACATTTAACTATCAAGCAAATGTAATTCAGGAGTTGAGCCAAGAGAATCAACTTCTTAAACAAATTGTAGTAGAATTGATGAGTTTTCAAAATATGGCATAGGACCATGTGCTTATCTCCATGGGATCAAATGCAGAGAATGATGGTGTTTTGGTACAAAAACTTCACTAAATGCCATTCATGGACACATGCAGTCGAAACCATGTGGATACAGAGCTCAAACTCTTTTAAATTAGTTTTTCTATTTTTTTAAAAGTTTCTTTGTGCTTGGGGATTATGTCAAAGATTATACTTGTAAAATTCTTGGAAAAAACACAAGTATAGTTAAGGAAATTATTTGTAGGAAGGCTATAAGCTTGAATCAGAATAGATTTACTTCGACAATTTTTTAAAACTCGATGTATTAGACTATTGTGCAACTAGGATGCAACATTTTTCTGATATCAAATCAATCATTTCTGTTAAAATAAATAAGTTAATATAAAATTAATGGCTAATCAATGAACTTAATTCTTGGACTAATGCAAAAACACCTTAAAATAAAAGAATTTGTAAAATTTATAATATAAAGGAGATTGATGATAAACATTATTTTATTTTAACATGTCGTATTCTTAATAATAGATTTTACTCCAACTATCTATCTACAAGGACAATTTCTAGTTTGATATGGTGGGAGCATGTAAATCAGGATGAGAGAACGAGAGTGTGCCAAGTACATTGAATATCGAAGAATGAGGTCATGCCAAGTGGAACGAAGTTGAGTTTGTGGAAAGAGAAACATAGTCTTTCTTAAGGAAAATGTTACAACAAAATATAGCCCCCCCCAAATGATGTAAATTCATAAGCATTAAGGGACTAGTTTTGTGCACTCAGGAAGACTACCCATCGTCACCACAATATCTCTTCCTCACACTTTTGGTTGGATATTCTCTAAGTCAAGGGGGGTTTACTAAATACAGGATTGCTAAGTATATAGTGGAGGCCAAGGTGATTTTGTGAAGAGTTAGCTTAAGCAAAAAAAATGGTTGTAACAAAAGTGGAATAAATGAGTGGTTTGAGAAAGGAGTGTCAAGAAATGAAACACACTTCCACACTAAACCTAGTAGAAGAAAGAAATAATTTAATCAAGAACGTGAATGAAATAGCAAACGCATAATACACATATATTTTACTCTAGAAACCCAAAAGGGTAAAACCATCATTCCTTGAGCATTCTTCTCTCTTATTGTCGTATTCAATCTGAATAAAAGGTTACATGTCTAACCTTGGCCCACACCTAAGACACAATTGACATCATTCCCTCTTGCTTACACAAGAACAACCCTGTATCCAATTTGGCTTACATTTGCATGACCAACAACCTACATCTAAATATTTCTCTAAATATTTACTATCTTACGATTAGTTTTTATAGCATTACAACATGCCTCTTTATAGGATTTACAATAGGAAAAACCCTAAATAAATGGAGCCCAAAAACGGTTGCAGATCCATGCAGATAATTGGCTACAAATCCCTTGAATCTCGAGATTCTATTACAATCGACTCCAAGTCAGATTACCAGACGGACTTCATTCGGTATTTAGTAGATCATCTCACGCCCGCACTTTGACCTATTTTCTGGTCGACTTGTCGTCGATATCTTCGACTTCGAATTTACCCGGTTGACTACCCTGACCTTCGACTTGTTGTCGATCCACCTTCACTTCGACTATCAGTCGATCCACCTTGAATTTCACTACAAATAATATAACAAACCAACATTCTCCGTCTTTTTTCTTTTTTGTTGAAACCGAGAGATTCTTAAACTTTTGTTCACAGACCCATGGAAGCAATACCCATTTCTTCTCTGCACCAAGAGAACTTCACAACACTCACAAACTTGGTCAATGAATCTGCTATGTTTTTTAACGTGTCTACTTTCTCCAGCAACAGCTTATTGTTTTCCACCATGTATCTCATGAAATCATATTGTACATCAATGTGATTAGTCGTAGAATGATAAGTAGGGTTATTTTCCATAAATATTGTTCTTTGACTCTCGCAACTTATCTTCATAGCTCTCTGCTCAAACCCGATTCCTGAACACATCCTTTGTAGCCATATTGCTTCATTGCTTCCATAAGTGGTCACCATGTATTCACCTTTTGTTGTTGACAAGGCTATGACCGCATGTTGCTTACTCATCTAGCTTATTTCTCCACCGAACATCTTGAAGACATATTCATTGGTCGACCTCTATCGATCCNTTGGCTACAAATCCCTTGAATCTCGAGATTCTATTACAATCGACTCCAAGTCAGATTACCAGACGGACTTCATTCGGTCTTTAGTAGATCATCTCACACCCGCACTTTGACCTATTTTCCAGTCGACTTGTCGTCGATATCTTCGACTTCGAATTTACCTAGTTGACTACCCCGACCTTAGAATTGTTGTCGATCCACCTTCACTTCGACTATCAGTCGATCCACCTTGACTTTCACTACAAATAATATAACAAACCAAAGTTCTCCATCTTTTTGCTTTTTTGTTGAAACCGAGAGATTCTTAAACTTTTGTTCACAGACCCATGGAAGCAATACCCATTTCTTCTCTGCACCAAGAGAACTTCGCAACACTCACAAACTTGGTCAATGAATCTGCTATGTTTTTTAACGTGTCTACTTTCTCCAGCAACACCTTATTGTTTTCCACCATGTATCTCATGAAATCATATTGTACATCAATGTGATTAGTCTTAGAATGATAAGTAGGGTTATTTTCCATAAATATTGTTCTTTGACTCTCGCAACTTATCTTCATAGCTCTCTACTCAAACCCGATTCCTGAACACATCCTTTGTAGCCATATTGCTTCATTGCTTCCATAAGTGGTCAACATGTATTCACCTTTTGTTGTTGACAAGGCTATGACCGCATGTTGCTTACTCATCTAGCTTATTGCTCCACCGAACATCTTGAAGACATATTCGTTGGTCGACCTCTATCGATCCAAATCTCCACCCATTCGGTGTCAACAAAGCCATGTACATTTATTTTACCACTATCACCCCTAGGTTTTCCTTGGTAGCATACAACATAGTCCTTCATGCCACACAAATACCTTAATACTCTCTTAACAGTTGTCCAGTTCTCCTTTCCAGGTGTCGACATGTACTTTCTCAACACTCCCATTGCATGGGAAATGTCTGTTTGAGTGTAGACCATCGCATACATTAGAATAACAAGAACACTTGCATAGGGAACACATTCCATGTCCTCTATTTCTTCATGTGTCTTTGGACACTATTCACTAGTTAGCCTTGCTCCCACAGGAATTGGCACCTTCATCGGTTTGCAATCCTGCATGTTGAAACGTTTCAAAAAAAATTCAATATACTTCATCTGATTCAACCAGAGATTTCTAGCTACTCAATCTCTGTTAATTTCCATTCCAAGAATGAAGTTAGTTGCATCGAGATCCTTCATGTTGAACTTGGAGGATAGTTGCTTCTTCACCTCCTTTATTGTGTCCATGTTGTTTCCAATCAACAACATGTCATCGACATACAAAGCTACATATATGAAATTCTCCTCTTCTTCATGGAATATATGTAGTGATCAACTTTGTTTCTCACAAATACCAAACTAAGGATGTATGTGTCAAAATTTTGGTACCACATCCTTGGTGATTGATTTAGACCATAAAGGGATATTTTCAATTTGCACACCAACTCTTTCTTTCCCTTTACTACAAATACTTCATATTGTTTCATGTATATTTCTTCTTTTGGGTCCCCATATAGGAACGATGTCTTTACATCCATCTGTTCCATTTCTAGATCGAATGTTGCAACCAAAGACATTTTGCAACAGGGAAAAAAATCTCACCGAAGTCGACTCCCTCGACTTCGGAATATCTTTTCACTACCAATCGAGATTTGAACTTCTCAACTTGTCTTGTTGCATTCATCTTCTTCTTGATTACCCATTTTCCATCGACGAGATTTCTTCCACTAGGTAACTTGACTAGGTCCCATGTATCATTATGATGCAAGGATTCAATCTCCTTGACCATGGCATCCTTCCAAAGTTTACCCTCTGTCGAGTCGATTGCCTCACTGATCAACTTGGGCTCATCATCAATGGAAGCTAACACAAATGTGGAACGAAAGTTGGGAAGACTATACCTTTCGACTTGTTTTCTTACTCATTTTGACCTCCTTACAATCGTGGCTGGTTTTTCCACCTCTTCATCTGATTCATTTGACTCATCTTAATCAACTTCTTCCTTCCCTAGTTCAAATCGCACTGTCTCGGGATTATTCTTGATTTGAACAATTTTTTCAGGCTCCAACTTACCTTTGACTTCTCTGAAGACCACATATCGACTATACACTGTTCTCCTTGATGCAGGATCCCGGAATTTATATCCTTTCATTCCTTCTTTGTACCTAAAGAAAATACACTTGATTGCATTCTTATTCAACGTGCTCCTCATTTCCTTGGGAACATGCACAAATGCATCACATCCAAATACTTTGATATGTGAAACCAAAGGCTTCTTACCAAACCATACCTCATGTGGAGTTGTGTCAACTAGCACCGACAAAGGAGACATATTCACCAGATATCTTGTAGTGTCGACTGCCTCCGCCCAGAATTCTTATGCGAGCCCAACACCACTGAGCACGCTCCTTGCCTTGTCCATCAAAGTTTTTTTCATTCTCTCATAAACTCCATTTTGTTGTGGGGTATATGGTGTGGTATTTTGGTGCACTATTCCACACTACTTGCAGAACTGATCAAATTATTTTCCACAGAATGCACCATCGTTGTCATTCCTCAGCACCTTAATCTTCTTATTTGTCTGGTTTTCCACAAGAGCTTTAAACTCTTTCAATATCTTGAAAACCTTTGATTTCTTCCTCAGGAAATATATCCATGTCTTCCTAGAAAAATTATCTATGAAGGAGAAATAATACAGGGATCCACCAAGTGAAGGCACTAAAACTGGGCCAAACACATCACTATGCACCAATTCTAGAATCCCATTTGTCATTGTCGCTCCGAATGGGAACCTCACCTGACTTTTTTTTCCATATATGAAATATTCACAAAATTGGACTTCTAAACCACATTCAGGAAAAAATATGACCATACCTTTGTTGTGCATAGCTCGAAGTCCTTTTTCTCCAATGTGTCCCATCCTCTCATGCCATAGCATAGTTGGGTCGACTTTATAATGTCTTGTCAAGTCGATTTATACCGAATCAACCTGAGTCAATTTGAGTTGAGTTGAGTTGATTCGAGTCAAAGTTGATGTCAAGTCGACTTCAAGAGCAATGATGTTGTTGCATCCAATCAACTCAACATTCCCTAACATCTTGTATAAGGTTCCAATCGAAACTCCTTTCATTAAGACCATTGCACCTCTGAACAACTTGCACGTATCCTTCTGAAATAGAGTATGCACACCTACATCACTCATATTGTTGATAAATATCAGGTTTATTTCCAACCTAGAATGTGTAGCACACCGGCGAGGGTTCTTTTCCTCCCATCTTGCAGTTTCAGTCAAACTCTTCCTCGTCTGACAATTTTGGTTTTCAAGTCCTTCCCCGAGAACACATCACCTCCATCATATCGTTCATACTCGCATAACCATTCTCTATGTGGTGTCATATGATAGGATTCTCCCGAGGCAATCAACCAAACATATTGATCTGAATGTGTATTGGTCGATGTCGGGTACACATCACCTCCCTTATACGGGTTCATCTTTCTCTTAGTCAACTAATTCTCATCGGATCTGATATTGACTTTTGTTGTCTTCGTCTTCAATCCTTTTTGTAATGCCCAACTTTAGCGCATTTCTAGCATCTTCACATCGACTGGACCGGGGACTTAGATCTACCCTTCGACTTAGAATTTATACTGGAGAATTTTTCTTTATCTTTGTCTATCGGCCGACCTCTCATCACTAAAGCATCTTTGGTCAATCTTTCCATGTTATTTCTTCTCATTTATTATGAAAATACATAAGCAACCACATTTTATATCGCTAGTGTGGTTGTAGTAATCCCTATAGCCATGACTAATCTATCCCAGTGTTGACAAAGTGTCCTCAAACGCGTAATTTTATTGATAAAGAAAAAGGGATTACAATCTGAAGTGAGAACTCATAATCTACTTCTTAACCTCACTTGAAGAAGGAGCTAGTTTATATAGCTCAACTCTAAACTAAAATCTAGGAGAACAACCAATCAAATAATCACATGAGTATGATAGGTTTCCTTTACATAGAAGTTAGGTGTCCTTATCCTAACAAACTAGAATAAACTAATTTTTAAAAACATTTATACTAGAAAATACTTAGACTATAGAACTTTAGGATTATGAGGCTAGCAATCCCCCCTTTAATCCGAAAATTCATTTTTACAAATACCAAGTTCATATCTGAACTTAGTGAAATTTATTGTACCAAGAGGTTTGGTAAAAATATCTGAATTTTGATCTTCAGATAGAAAAAACTGAGGCTTGATGATGTCTTTGATTATGAGCGATCTGATGAAGTGGTACTTGGTGTCGACATGTTTAGTATTTGAATGAAATAATGTATTCTTGGCCATATTTATTGCCAACTGATTGTCGATCAATAAGGTACTTGTTGATTTATGAGTTTCACCAAGATCATGTAAAATTAT
>JASDQU010104534.1:0-29625 GCA_032191745.1 Picea mariana
AACAATGAAATGTAGTGGAGTCCCCTTTACCCACATATGTGAGTGAAAGAGGCATTTCCCTTCCTCTAGTTTGTTTGGTTCTCTTGGTTGGACTTTGGTGGTAGCGACAGTAGAACTGGGTTCGAAATTGATGATATGCTTCCCACTTTTTGGATTTGATTTAGAGTCAAAATCTACCTCTGACTCAGAATATTTCATCTCAGCCACCAGTGACTACTTGGAGAGACATTCTTTCGTGTTTTGCCAAGGGATTTTATGGTATTCACACCATTTTCTCATGTCCTTCTTCGACTTCTCATTACCCTTCTTGGGTTGCGTCTTGGACTGGTTGTCCTAAGAGTGGCCATATTTGCTTTGTGGAAGTGTCTTGTTTTGTGGGTTGGGGTCACCTTTTCCCTGCTTCGGCTGTGAGGAGTTTGCAGATCCAAACTCTCGCATCTCCTACTTAAATTTATGCTCGATCTTAACAACATATCTATAGGCCGCACCTAATGATGCGATGTCCATAAAATCCATTTTTGTTCAAATGCATATATTCAAACAACCATGGTATTTGAGCACCAAATGTAATTCAGAGTCTTTGATACCCAATTTGGTGCTCAGGGTATGGAAAATATTGGTGAAATCTGGTACTATCTGGTCCCTTTCCTGAAGCAACATGGTCCATCTTGTGTATTGGTCCTTGTAGCTTCCAATAGGGTAGTATTGTTCTTTAATGACATCCTTGAAGGAATCCCATGTTGGGGTAACCACAAATATTGCAGATTCCTCTATGGCCATTTGCTCGGAGTAAGTATCCCACTAGTCCTTGACATGGGAGATGACCTTGAGTAGTGCAAAAGTAATATTTTCCCTATCTTAAAAATTGTGGACCAAAAAATACCCTTCGAGAAAATTCAACCATTTATCTACAACATTTGCATATATTAGTCCTTCAAATAATGGAATATAAAAATTTACTTGTACCTTGAAGTGGGTTGCATGGCCACTTGATGAAGATGCTTCTCTTGTGGGCAACCATCAAAGTATCTGTGCAAAGTTGGATATCATTTCGTTCCTTTGTCACATAAGGGATTCCTTTAGAAAATTTTTAAGAGGATCTCCTGCTCCATCATATTTCTTATTATCCCCCATGGGTTTTTGTCGGGATTTGCATGGCGGATCTTGCAAAGGCTCGACTGGTTCGAGTCCCAATTTCTTGTACCCAGATCTTGTCGGGGACATGCACAAAGAAAAACAAATGAAGAGAAGGCTGCTCTAATACCACTGATCCGGATTTATGAGTAGAACAAAAAGAATTAAATATGGAATACAATAACACAGAGATATTGAGAACAACAATATATATCAAGTGAACAATAACTTCCATTGAATAAATAAAATAGTCTGAAACTATAAAACTGCAGAACTGAAAACAACTTGCTCGAATGGCGGTAGCTATCTTTGAGAAGAGATGTGGCTTCTATGCACATTCATCTGAGAAAAATGATTACATTGAGGCTCCAGAGGTATTTTTAACATTACTCATGATTTTCAAAACCTTAGACATCCAAAAACCTAACCCTAGGAGATGAAGCGCCAAAAGTTATTTGGCCTCAATAGGTAAGTTGGTACCTCAACTTCCCGGGGTCGTATATTTTGCATACGACCTCCATTTTAGGCATGTGATAACTCGTTGGAAAGGTATTTTCGAGTTCTACATATTATGTCATAAAATTTTGATTTTGTCTACAATTTGACTGTGGAAATCCAAAAAAACACTGTTTAGGGCCCCAAAATAACCATGGAAGTATAGAAAGATGCACTAACATAAAAATATCCAAAATAAGCCAGTTGGATTAGGTGGGAGGCCACGAATATCCACATGGAGGCTATTTAGGGCTTCATAAAACACCAAAAGTGTAGAACCAACAATCACAAAGAATTATAGAAGAACGTGTTGAACTAAAATTGTCAAGTGGAGCTAGTTGGAATAGGTGGGTGGTCACCAATATCCACAGGATGGGGGTGGTCTGAACCTAAAGAAGTTGGAGAGATAAGAAGACAAACAAGACATGTGCATTGGTCGTTAATCATAGATTCTTTCTCTCATAAAGATAACATGCATAAAGAAACCCATACGCAAAGCATTGCTTGTGGTTGCTTCCATATAATCCTACAAAGAAACCAGAAGATGAAATAAGGATTTTACTCTTGTTGATCATTCATGGACACTCTTAGAATGCTTGTTGTTGCTACTCATTAGAAAGAAATCAATGTCGACTGCTCATTTACAACTATCTCTAATGTTGGACGCTACTGGAACTAGTCAAGAATGAAACAATTACTGCAATATTTGATAGAGAAACTTCACAAGTTGACGGTTTGCACAAGGCTGATATGATTGGACCAGTGGTCAGACAAGAAAAAAATTCCATTTGATTAAGTAGAGAATTGAGTGATTGACCTACATGGATAGTTTATGGATCAGAACTACATTTATCAAAACTATATCTATTAGAGTTAATCATAAATTTAGTAGTGCGAAATATGATTCATTGTCCACCAATGGAATCGAACAAAAAAGAATCGACACTAGAAAATACAACATTACAACGACCAGAAAAAGCCCATGAAAACACTTCAATTCTAGCAAATTGTGCATCCAAGAGCAATCATATATGCAAAATATTGGTTGAAGGAGTCGAGTTGATCTAAAATGATTTGATCGTGCGAAATCCTGATGGAGGTAACCGACTAAAGAAGAATGATCCAACCAATGCCTAGTCGACAGAGCTCACTAATAGAAATAAACTCCCTCTACTATGGAGATTACCCCGACTTCCTATCGTATCTTAGTAAAACCATTAAATATCTTCGACTCTATGCATTCAAGGTGGAGAGCTCAACTCTCAGTGGAAAAAATGGAAATATTATCACCAAGCAATGTTTTGGAAAGTACATTTAATAATCGTTCAACCATAAGTAATATAGATCGAAAGTGTTATTCCTTAGACCAGGAACCTCGAGTGACAATCATAGAATTCATGGAGTAAGAACCAACTAGAAAATTGACAATATAAGAATAGATCGACTGGGTGAATCGACAAGAAGCCATATATGTGAAGGAGTCAATTCGATCTAGAACTAATCGACCGACTAACAATAAGAAATTCGAATGAAAGCATTGTGAGGAGGGCCAACCTAGAAAATAAATTGTAGCCACTGTGCTAATCACTTCAAACTGTGGATATATATAGAACTAATAATGACTACATCGTGTCGTTGTAAAAAAATTGAATTTCCATCATTCTTGGAATCAAAGAGAAACCATAAATGCATTTTCAAAAAGTATTGTTTGAAGGAATGAAGACTAATAGTATGGGAAGTTGACCTGAAATGAAGAATAATGAAGAGGGAAGGCTAATCAACATCAATTGAGAATCAACCATTGAAGCTTAAATTATTAAGTCATTATCATAGAGTTTAATGCTATAATGTGTTACATGAAGGATATTGTAAATCATCGTTTATTCAAGTCCAGATAACAGTTGAGTCTTTAGTCTGAGTCTAGATGAATCGAAAAAGAAAAAATATATATGTTGTTTCGTGAATTGATTGCACATAACTCGATTGATTCAACTACACAATTGAGTTAATTGAGTCAAATTAGGGGAGGGGGTTAATTGTGAGTCTTCTTCGAAGGCATGTGATCCATCCACCTATGTAATATAAGTTGGTCCTTAGCTGACGATATCGGTGCCTCACCGACACCAGTTGATTTCTATTCGACAGCATGAAGTTAAGCCCTGCACAGGAAAAATCTATGTATTTGTTCTTTACTAAGTGTTAGAGTCGTAATTAAGTCATATTCAGTCATACAAACAACAACACAATCATGTTAAAGAGCAGTAGGAAAACAAGATTGACGAGTAGCAGAGAAGTGAGCACATAGCAATTGATAGATCATGATGATCGTAAAATGTTGGCAGCGGTCAAAGGAAGTCTAGAAAGAGACATATCTTAACAGACACACACACGCGAGATGAAAAGAAAAGATGATGAAAGAAGAATGACTGGATTGATTAAACCCTCTGAAATAAAAGTTGCAGAATAGTTCCTGATTTGTGACCTCAAAAGACAGAAAGCAAAGAAACGATAGATTGGCAGAGCGCAGAGTAATACGCTCACATGAGAAAATGAACCATCTTTCTACAAGTGTTGTGCAAGTGCGAGATGAGCCCAGGATGAGCCAATCACCACTCCAAAGGCATCAGAGAGAAAGGTGTAACAATAGGATCAAGGGGACCATTGTTGGGTGGGATAAAATCACTGCAAGACTCATGGACTGCACATGTCACTACCAGATTGAAGACACAGACCAAAGAGTAACAAGTCATTAGTTATATACACACTTTCTCAGGATGAGAAAGGATTTGAGTGTGGGGGAGATGTTGAGGGGGCCTCTTAGGCCCTAATATCCTCACATACATGTATTATTAGACATTACACATATAGTGGATAAAGATAAGTAAATATATATGAATGTATGTAATAAAGGATAAAAAACACCTAATGAATGATTAGTTGGAGTGGGTGTAATCGCTCCAACCATTTACCTATTGTATAAATAACCCTAAAGGAGGAATAAGAAGGCTATTGGATATCCTTCCCCACATTTAGCTCTGTAATTATTGGGATTATGTGTGTGTCGTGATGTGTATTCCAATGTAGTATCTCTTGAATTCTTGCCTCAATTTCTTGGACTACAACAATGTCCTTTAAGGATTCTGAAAAAGAGATAAAAATTTACTATTCTAGAGAGAACGAGTGGCTTAATAACATGCTCCTACATTCCAAGCGCATGGAACTAACATAAGAAACATGAATGAAAATGGTATAGGAAAGTGAGATCCACTCTTAGAAGTTGTTCTCTCCATGGGTGGATGGATGCAAAAAGGAGTCCAAATAATGCAAGAGGCGGATGGTCAAAGGCTACTACAATAGCAGTAAGTTGTATCTGGGAAAACAACAATGCAGTAGAGGTAGGTTTGAAATAATAAACAAATGCATAGGAGACCATTAAGTGGCATAAAAATTTGGGGAAACCCCTTGGGATATGACCATAATATATATGAAGAGAGGAAAATAAATGGTCAAAGGATACTACAATAGCGGTAAGCAGGATTTGGGAAAACAAAAATGCAGTGGAGGGAGGTATGACAGAAGCAAAAAATGCATAGGAAACCACTAAGCGACATCAAAATTTGAGGACCCCCCTCGAGATATTGCTAGAATATAGATGGACAGAGGAAAATGAGTCTCAACATCACGTTATGGCGAGACTATAGGAGGGTTCCCCGACCCTATGGGAAATAGCAGCATGGGCACCAAATGGAAATCCAAGTGCTAACTAGGGATCTTATGAAGGGTATGCACTATCGAACAAGTTACAACATGAAAAACGTAGTGACTAATGTCGCAACCATACAATATCGAACCTAAGGCATGTGTCAGAAAAGGGGTGGTTAATAATGAAAAATGGAATCACAAGGAAAAACCTATCCCTATATGCAAGTTCAAAAACATGTACCTCAATTTCAGTGGAAGTCACCATGTTCAAAAAAAAAAAGTCCCCATAATCTTGTCAACATGTAAACTAGATTTTGGGGGTCAAAATGCATAGTGAAATCTAAAAAGGAAATAATTTTAGATTTTTGGGATATGATATATGAAAAACAAAATCAGTCACAACACACACCTATGTACAAGGCACTACGAATTATGGCTATTTAGGAGAAGTATATCCCATTTCTAGGGTCAAGACAAGGATCTTTTTCATAATTGATGAACTCATAAGCCAATGTTGGCATCATATGACTTACCATGTCGGGGCCATACCACATAGGAATGAATTTATGCATACAAAGATACTCATCATGACTGGTTTCATGAGATAAGAAATATCCTTGATGGTCTCCATCAAGACATGAAGGAAGTACAAAACATGAATCTTAAGTGTAATGGGAAGCAGATAATTCATTGGCAAGTTCTAAAAAAGATAACTAGGGAAGAAAAGGGTCAAGACTAGGGGTTTCATAGGATTCCCTAGCAAATTCCCCCATTCTCGGATCATGACTCATCATGCTAACTATAATTGGTTATGAATCAAGAAAATATGATCGATGCATCACATCATCCTTTGGCTTATATATGGAATCCATGACATCCATGATAGCCTTATCTAAAGGAAACTCAAAATCTAGGATGCCATGCAAACTTGGAGAGTCAACAACTCGTTCGGGTGGAGTAGGTAGATCACACTCCCTGTGAGGATGGATTTTCTAACCAATATAAATATATGATGATGGGATTTTCGGATCAATAGTTTCAACCATAGTGAGAAGCATAGATGCTCCATACGATTCCATATCCTCAGGATGAGGTACCACCCAAGGATCAACAAACCTAAGGGATCCACTGGTAACTAATGAAATCATGTTGATAGAAGAAATTTTCATAGCGGGAGGTGGTGGGGAAAGGGGAAATATTCCAATGAGTGAAGGATCTTTAAACATTCTTGCACCCACACTCATATGAGACTGTTGGGTATCATCGATGAAGGGTACATTATACACTGCATTAGATCCAAGGTCTACGGTACAAAACACAAGTTGATCGATCGTCACTATTTTCTCTTGATGAGGGAAGTGTAAGACCCTAAATAGTGATGAGACAAACACAATCATCTCATAGAAGCGAGTGCGCCGGAGTAACAATTTTACTTAAGAGGTGCATCGACGACCTCTGCAACAACAAATACATTCTTACCAACTAACTCAATGGGTAAGATGGTGATTATTCCATGGGCTGGAACATATGTCTATTGACTGCTTTCAACTGTGTTGTAGAAGTTTTAAGCTTAGGAGAGCCAAGGGCCTTTCAACAAGACATAGACATGATATAATTTGGGGCTCCTTCATCAATCACGGTGCAAATGATATTTTTCCCCATCAATATTACTTTGATCTGGAAATATATTTGATGGGAAATCTGATGATGAACCTAATTAGAAACAAAGGTTGTTAAACTTGACTCTGAGGGATCAACCCCACCCATGAAAGACAACAAGGATTTCCATTGTGCGGGGCATATTTGGAGGAATTTGAGTGAGGACATGGCCCAGAGTGCTTGGGCCAAGTCTTCCACAATACTGTGGTTATGGGCGACCCATGTATTTGGATTGTGTATTGTTCATCGAAGAACACCCTTCAGGGGAAGATGCATGTGTCAAAGGATGTCTTATGAATATGAAGAGGCCCCCCAGGTGACTCATGAACAACAGGAGTAGGCTAGGAATTGTCGTATTTCTTGGCTCAAGTTTGTAATTTGACCATATGGTAACACATGAAAACTATGAAATTCAAGGAAGACCCTTCATGTTGAGGAGTACGTTCCAAGCTCCCTTGTGGAGGGGAAGGATTTTTTGCAACCATGTGTTGAGGTTGAGGGGAGAAAGTATGAGTTAGGATAGTGGGCTATTGGGAGCCCCTTTGCTGATCTAAATATTAATGGGTCTCATCCTTCCTGGGACACTGATGAGTAGCATTGTACTCCCCACAAATCATGCAAAGGAACCGACTCTTCTTATTCTCTTTTATTCCTCACACTTTATTTTTTTGGGTGGGAGAAGTCCCTTGCTTAGTGTTGGAATTTTTCTTTTTATTCCTCTTCTTCTTTCCTCCAAGTTGTTGAGGATTCTTCAGTTATGTGTATTACACCGAATTCACTTCGAAGTTCCCAGTAGGAACCGTAATAGTTTTAGCATTATATCCAAAAGATGACAGGTGTGACGAGATAGACATGCGACCCATCTGTTCAACTAACTACACCACAAAGGCATGGAAAACATAACCCACCACACCATCATCATGGGGTCCTAGGTTTGGATTTTTAGGATCTATCAATTGCCTAGGAGCATGTGAGATAATATCATAGAGAGTGCCTGACTGAGAATAAATCAAATATAAGTGTTGGGCATGCATGATGGCTTTCTCCTCGATAGTTACCTCGGCCATAGCTACATCCTTGGAGTTGGACCCTTCATTTTTGGAGAAGACTCTATTTTGCGGAAATAACACTGTTTTGAGGCAATTAGAGTGTGTTGTGGAACAACACAATGCACCAACAGAGGAACTGAGAAGCGAAAAGTTATAGATTAGAGCACCAGGGAGGAATGTAGTTGTCCTCCCGCTACAAGGAAAAACAAAAAGCGCCAGAACCTTCTAACGAAAACCAAGAAAATGTGGACTCAGTAAGATGTAATGGACAATTCAAGAAGTTCCACAGAAAGATATAAGACAAAGACTTATGAAATGAGACCAAGTTTTTGTTGATGCTACTACTGTTGATGTTGTTGCTGCAGATGTTGATACTGATAGAGTTGTTGATGTTTAATTGTAGAACCTTGATCTATCTTGACCTTGGAGTTATGTACTAATAATTATATCTGCAATGTGTCGAGTCTTAGATCTATTTCCAAGGATGTGATCAGACTAGCCATGAAATGTAGTTACAGAGTTTCCACTCATTTGATATCCGAATATTGTATATACACCTTTGATATCTGAGTAATGAATATATGAGAAATGTTATTTGGGGCCTAAAATTTGTTTAATTGTGTGTGAATGATAATATCTTTATTGGCCCTTGGTCATGTATTAAGGAAGAAAGTGAATATTAAGGAAGAAGAAAGACAAAGTATGAAGTGCATGAAAGGCACACAAACCAAGGAAGGGTTGAAGTGGTTAAATAAGCATAAAAGAAGGAACAAAGTAAAGGAAAGCAATTCATTGAAAGAGAAGATCAAGGAAGACAAAGCAACAAAGAAGATAGATCGTGGACAATCCAACAAGCAGAAGAAGACACTAATGGGTTCTTTGGAGCACCTCATGGAGAAGAAGAAATAGCAGGTCGACGAAGTCCTTAAAATGAGGGTTATGTTGACCTAGGGTTTTGGCACCTGGGCTTCAACCCATGGTTTTCTAAGAGTCATGGAATGTATAAATAAAGGTCTAGAAGATTTGAGATAAAGTTAGAGAGGTGATAGTGGTGATGAGATGTATAAGTGTTATGTTTTAGGGTATTCTGGTATTTTGGGTCTTCAACCATGTGTGAAGATCGACCCTATAGCTGGGTGCGCAGGGATAGGAAATAAAGAGGAAGAGACAGAAGGATATGTAGTTGAGTGCACAGATAGAACTGTATATTTTCATCTATTTTATCCATAAACACAGTTCTGTGGACGTAGCCCTAGGGAGAGGGTGAACCATGTAAAATCTTGTTGTTCCATGTGGTTGATTCTTTTTTATTTACTATCTTTTATACTGTTATTGCACTGTTATTTTTCCTATTGAAGATAAGAAGATATAACTTACTTCGTGAAGTTAGGCATAATACTATTAAGAATCTCTGGGCTATTTTGTGTTGTTGTTTTGGAACCATCTTTCATTTTCTATGGTTGTAGACACCTGTGTCCTGCAACCCCCCTATTGCTACTTCGGGTGATACTTCATCTGCTTTGCGGGTGTTGTTGTAAGGGCCAGTAGTTAGGGTTTGTTGGTGCCCTGTTAGAGTTGAACCCTAGGTTTTCCCCTGTGCCAACAAATGGTTCCATTGCTGGGACCGAGATCTTCTTGAGGGGATGTCAAGGTGGTTTCCATCGAATACAAAAATTCAGAAGTGGATAGAAGAACAAGAAAGGGACTTCTCCAAAGCTCAGAACAAGAACCCTAGCATTAGTACATAAGATTGGTTGGGAAGGTACATCTTTACTGATGTACATGAGATTTTCTTTGCAAGAGTTCATCAAGATTTTTATGAGTGGTTAGCCAGACTAGCAGACACTTAGTTTGAAATCAGATCTAGAACACCTGTGGTTTGTGTTAGCACTCTGTAAATTTTGTTTGGCTGATAGACAAATGACAGAGGTAACTGTTTCAACCAGTTTTAGAGCTGAGGCACTAACCTGCTCAACTCAGAGAGGGCTCTCTCATGTCACTTGATATTTCTTTGGAAATCGGTGGCTAGATTTGATTTGTTTTGGGGGTTTTTAATAAAGTTGCTGGGAAGGAAGGGAAGGAACACTCAGGGCTATAGAGTCAAAATTCTGAAATTGAATGAAAAAAATGCATCAGCTGATAGAACTCTCCAGAGGATGAAGGCTAAATGAGGCAATGAATCTGAGTTATTCTTAAATTTAAATAGAGTGTAGGAAGATAAAGAAAACACATAACTGCATTAGAGCATTACTGATATGAATTATGAATAAGTTGAGAAGACAATCACACAATTTAAATTGCTTAATCCAAGAGCATCACAAGATGAATTCTGGGCCTTTAACTCTCCAATTTAAACAAAAGAAAATGTAAATGAAATGACAGCTTACAGGAAATACATACGATGAAGGGAAACAAAGCTCATATCACCACCCTTTAGAATATTTTCATAGATACTTCAAAATATTATGCATTTATATTCAATTCAGATTCAAAAAATTTAAAAATAGAGTTTGATACAACCAAAAGGTGCTCTTGCACTTCTACCAAACATTAATTCATTCAAGTGTCCTAGTATTTATACAATTCGATTACAATGGTTGAAACTGAATTGTTTCATCTTCTAAAACTGACTAAAACTATTCCGATTGACAGTTTCCATATATGAACCGATTTACAATGATTAACAAAAAGTGTTTCAAAATTGAGGACCAATTTCTCTGACTCCTCGACTTCCTCCGCACCATCTATTTTTCTCTGGTCTTCTGTCGGATCTATAAATTTGGTGACACCTGGGGATCACTTACTGGTTTCGGGGATATTACACTTTGCCTTACCCAGCCACACGATTTCCTTCCATTGTGAATCAGAGGGGATTTCAGAGTCCATCATCTCTTTAATCAAAATCTCCAAGTCAATACATGTGGTGTAAGATATAGTCGGCAGACCAACTGTTTTGAACTTATTCAAAATTTCAAAGTCTGTAGCCAAATACTCTACCAGACTTGGGCCTTTCAGAATTTCTTCCATAGATTCAAATTTAGAAAGGTCCATTATGCACTGAATGAGGAGAGAATTGAAGTCTTCTTGATTGTATAATGAACCTTTGCCATCCCAAAATGGTGGGAGGCCTTTGATAAATAATTTTTCAAATGCATCCTTAAACTCCTTTATGTTGTGCTCCATTTGCATAGCTTTGTTCTGAACCAATCTCAGCAGGTTTTGCTTGACGATGATCCTCCTGGCCAAAATGATCAATACAGTCCTGTCCATTACCTCGATAGTTTGGAGATCAATATTTGGCACAGAATTTAGAAATTCAATAGCATTTTGGGCCCATTCCGAGGGATTCTTGGCTAACACTTCATTAACAACAGTACACCTTCTCTGAGATATAACAACCAAGCTATCTTTGTCATTTATAAAATTCATATAAACCCTGAATTTAGTAGCCTTTGCAGCAATAACATCCCATATCACATGTTTGGCTCCCTGTAATAGTGTTTTGCCCTTTAACCTGGTTTTTAGCTTGCTCACTCTCTCTTCCAAATATTGATTATCTCTGTGGAGTTGAGCCATATTCTCATCTTTCAATTTCATTTCTTGTTTAAACTTTTCTATGACCTCTTTGAGACCCTTGATCTCCCCTGTTTTTAAGCTTACATGGGACATAGATTGGACTAAACCCTCAGTGCTTGACCCAGCCACTATATTAGAAGGTACAATGACAACCATATTTGATGTTACTGCATGTGCTTGTGACCAATTTTCTTTCTCCTTTTCCAACTGCAACACTTTAGCTTTGTAATTGAGTGCCTCTTGTCTAAATGTTTCCTTCTCCTATTCCAAAGCAGTCGAATCTTCTGTCTATGGATGATCTGTAGGGGACATATTCATCTTTTTCTTTAGGCTTTGGATCATCTTATATTTCTCATCCAGAGAATCTTTTACCCCTTGAGGGCCTTCAGATTCTAAAATTTTGACTTGTGTCATCCAGGCTTTACTGGACGCCTTTTTCTGCTTCAATTGTCCATCTAGTTTGAGTGCATGCGTTGTCAATATTTCAACCCTCAGACCTAAGCTCAGATAATCGGAATATAACATGTTGCTGACATTCCTGTGGAACTTTACTTTGTCAGGGGAACCAATATTTTCATAGTGGATTTTGATCTCAGACACCTTATCATCATCAACCACTACTATGTTAAACATCTTTCTTTCCACATTTCTGACTAAGAGTAAAGAATCCTTATGCCAGGAAGTCTTCTCTACTTCAGGAAAAAGGTCTCTTATTTTACTATTGGCCATACTTCCCTTCACAACATACTGGTTCATTAAATCTTCCTTGGATTGATAAATTCCCCAGGTGTTTGGCTAAATATGTGTTTCCTGCAGCTAAAAACCTTTGTGCTACTTTCACTTTGTGGCATGCTTCTTGTAACAACATGTTCATTCTCGGTTTCACCTTCCACTATCTCCATGCATGTTTTCCATTTGGGCTCTTCTTCTTCTAGGTCAACTATTTGAGAGGATGATGTGATTTTCATTTTCTTGAGAGTATCTTGCTAGCTACTGGAACCCAGGGCCTCTGAACAACTCCTCTTATTATAGACACTCATTTTAGGAGTTTTGAAAACCAACCTAGGGGAAGGTTTCTGTGCTGGGATCTACTAGGAGGTTGTTTTTGTATGTTTTGTCTGATCATGCTGCAGAGTGACCTCCATATCTACACAGGTTTCTAGATTGGCTAGCGTATCGAATCCTTCAACTAGCTCATGTTAATAGGGGCCTTGTTTTCTCACCAATATCCTCTTCGATATGATCTGATGCAGATGATATTTTCTCCCCTACAACTGTGTGAACCCGAATTCACTGAGTTTGGATTGGATCTGAGGAAAACAAGACTTGTTCTTTATCACAAAGGGTCCAACTATGAAAGGAAAATTTAAGTTAGAAGCCTTGTGCGCTTTCAAAAATGCTTTGTCTCTGAGATGATCCTTTGTCTTATGAACTCCAAAGCAAAGATTCTAGGAGTCAGAAAGATTGGTAAAAGGTAAGGTCCTTCCTGATAGCCATATACCCAGATCACAGTAGATTGTATGAACAACATCCAATATCCTATATTGCTCTCTAGATTTGGTTGTAAAGAGATTTTCATTTCCTCCAGAACCCTTGGCAGATCTAAACCGAAAATAATACTGTACAACCTGAACATAATCTTATTGATGAAAATAAGCATGGTGATCCTTTTACACTCAGTCGAAATAAATACAGTCTCAGGAAATTCGGTTTTGTTAGATTCCAGAAACATTCTCAGTAAGTGTGTGTAGTAACTGAAGTGTCTCAATGAATTGAAGTTAACTAGCTGTTGATGCATATTGTCAACAATAAATTTGTCAAAACTGACACAGACCGACTGACCAGACAAAAAGAAAATCAAGAGGAAACCTAACATGACTTCTACCACAAACTTATCGTTGTCCAACCCTAAAATTTGACTTAGTAGAGAACAAGCCCACTGGACTTTGATGACATGAAACTTACACTGGAAGGTAATGACAAACTCTTTGAATGGTGTTAAGGATTGAAAATGGTCGGCAAAAATAGTGTTTTTACTTCTGGTGGGAATTCTCTATAGATCGTGATCATTTTCTGTTTCTCGAAGGGCTCTAACATTGTAACGTTCCCCCGGCCACCCGCAAGCCGGGGGATGCCACTCCAGAGAAATCTCTTATGCTTTGACACCATTTGGTAACATCTCCAACCATAAACAGGCTGGGCCATGCTACTCTAGGGAATGGTTTCTTTCTCTTACTGTGGAACATACGGTAACATACCGAGTAATCAACTTAGCTATGCCACATAAATTTTCTTTTAAAACTGCATGCAACTTAAACATGTACATACAACACTCTTGTGGAATATTTACATATAAACATAAACAAATCATTACATTTTGTAATATACGACTTTATACTGAAATAGCAGTAACCACATATATGCAACATATACAAGAAAATACCCATAAGCATATAGGCAATTATAATCACATTTATGATAAACCGTAACATAAGAACATAAATAACAATGCAACATATCATTTTGTCATATGATTGGTACTTATGTTGGAAATATTTTCACCAACTGCGTGCAAACCGTCCACGAACCTCCCAACCTTAGACTACACTATTCATCACTCTCAACAGTGAGTAACCCCCAAGCTGGGACTGAATTCCACCCGGGTAAAGGGTTCCTAACCAGGCTAAGGCTCATGGACAAAAGGAAAGACTCTGTCTCAAGTGCTCACTCAACTAACAACCTCCAACCTCTCATTCCCCACATGTCTATCCCACCCAAGGAAGTGCGCCCCTTCTCTGCTCAACAGTCCCTCGGTTGCCCCACTTCCCTTCCAAGCCTTCAACAACAGGCTGGACTGGAAGTCTCAGAGTGTTGTAGCTGCAATTTAGCACCTTTGAAAATCAATCCCCAACAATTCTCACACTCGGAGAATTTCTCACGGGCCTGACAACCTTCTTCTTCAATCCCGCTCCAAGCTAACTAGGTACACCAACCGAAAAAGGCTATGGGAACATGCTCATAAATGGTGAAATGAATGTCTCAAGGATAACTGACTGCGTGAGTGAAAATGGTCATGGATTCATTGACTGGATAATTGAGTGATGAAAGGAATCATTGTGAAACTCATCGTGAAAGTGATTGTGAGAATGATGGTCAAGCTGCTAGTAAGAATCCCCTGAAAAGTGACCAAATGAGCTAAGTCCCCCCCCACGATATGAATGCATGTCCCTAACTTGACACTTGTCATATCGGAAGTTACTTTGGTCCACTTGTCCCCAACTTTAGGACTTAGGATAAAATAATTATCCATACTTTATGATTTAGGAAATATTAATATAATATTCCCTTGACTTTTGGCCTTCCCTTTCCCTAAGTGGTGAATTTCAGTCCCCCATCTCTTTTATCATGGTTGATCTGCGCACAACGATGCATTTTATATTAATCATGATTCATGTACAAAATAGGTGCATTGGCCTTTAACATGTAGGCGTTCCAGCCTAATACCAAAACATAAGCATCCAACTTATAATAACTGTCTCACCAGCCTATAATGCATATCATATACACGAGGCTCATTGTCCTCCATACTACGCACACTTTAGTTAATGTGCACAGTATCCAGGAATGTGCATACTACATCATTTTACTACGAAGTTCATGCATGAACTATGCCACATGGAGTGCATTACAAAATGATGTCAAAACAACTCACCAACTTAAGTACACTTATATTACATTTACAATTCGGTTCGACCGAGGGATATTACAATCCCCTCCCCTTATTTATGCACTGTCCTCAGGGCATCATACACCCATATACAACAGAGATTTCCAAAATATTCAAAAAGATGCGGGTATTTTGTCCGCATTGCATCCTCATGCTCCCAAGTAGTGTCCTAAAGACTATACCAGGTCCATTGAACCTTTACAAGCCCTATGGCTCGGTTCCGGAGATGCTTGACTTTCCGGTCCAAAACACACACCGGATGCACTTGAAAAGCACCTTCTTGCTCCACCTAAATCACATTCCAATCAATAACATGATTAACATCATGTATATATTTGTTTAGCAATGATACATGGAAGAAATTATGAACAGACATAGATGCAGGCAATGCAATCATATAAGAAACTGGACCAATCCTCTCTAGGATTTTAAATGGCCCACAAAATCTGGCTGCCAACTTGGCGCAACTTCCCAGCTTTAGGGAAATCCTGTTAGATTTTACTTTCAGGAAGACATGATCACCCACTTTGAATTCTCTATGGGTTCTGTTCTCATCGGCATAACTTTTCTGTCTGTCTTGGGAAGCTTTCAAATTCTACTTAATTTTTATCATTTGGTCCTCCATCTCCTTGAGAAACTCTGGCCCAACTACTGTCCTATCAGTTGGATTATCCCAACTTACTGGAGTATTTCACTTTCTTCCGTAAAGTGCTTCAAATGGGCTCATCTTCAATGATTCCTGATACCCATTGTTGTAAGCGAATTCTACCAAGTGTAGGTAGTCTTCCCATTTTGATGGTTTGTCCATCACATACATTCTCAGTATATCTTCTATCACTCTGTTCACCCTCTCTGCCTATCCATCAGACTTAGGATTATAAGATGTACTAAAGTTTAGATTCATTATGAATCCTTTGAACAATCCTTTCCAGAAATTCAAGGTGAATTTCGGGTCTCTGTCGGACATAATTGTTTTAGGAATTCTGTGCAATCGTGCCACTTCCTTCATGAAAATATCAACAACATCTGCTGCCTTGTGAGTGGTTTTTAATGGAATAAAATGGGCATCTTTCGTAAGCTTGTCCACCACCACCATGATCGAATCATGCAGCTTTATTTTTCTAGGTAATCCTGTAATAAAATCTGTTGTCACCACTTCCCACTTCCATTCAGGAATGGGTAAAGGTTGCAACAACCCTGTTGGGTGCCTATTCTTAGGTTTAACTTTTTGTCATTCCATACATCTAGCGATGTATTAAACGATCTCTCTCTTCATACCTGGACAAAAGTAATGGCTCTTGATCGCTGCCACGGTTTTCTAATATCCAGGGTGCCCTGCATAAGGAACATTATGCATTTCATGCAAAATCATATGTTTCAAGTCCTGGACATTTGGAAAAAAAAATTTGTTCTTGCGCAACAGTATTCCATCTATTCCCAGCTTATAATTATTCACCTTTTGTGGCATCTTACCCTGCTGTAGCATTGATACCAATTCTTTGTATTGTAGATCTTCATTTGAAGCCTCCAGAATTTTGCTTTTAATATCAGTCTAATCTGCTAATGGTTATAACATGTAATTCATGCACCGTCCTGCTGAGTGCATCGACCACTTTATTCTCTTTCCCCTTGATATGATTTATATCAAAGTCATATTCACTTAGAAATTATAACCATCTGCTTTGCCTAGCATTTAGATTTGGCTGATCAAACAAATATTTTAGACCGTTGTGGTCTGTTCTTAGCTCAAACCTCTTTCCCATGAGGTAGTGTCTCCATTTCCTCAAGCATGCACTATGGCTGCCAACTCCAAATCACGAGTGACATAGTTTCTTTCATGATCCTTCAACTTCCTTGATTCATAACATATGACAAACCCATTTTGACTGAGGACTCCACCAAGTCCTTCATTACATGAATCGATGCATATGATGAAGTATTCATCTGGGTCTGCGATCCTTAATATTGGAGCACTTGTCAATAATTGTTTCAAGTGTTGGAAACTCTTCTCGCAATCCAATGTCCACTGAAACTTCACTCCCTTTCTTTTCAAAGAAGTGTTTGGGTGAGAAATCTTTGAGAATCCTTCAATAAATATTCTTTAGAAGCCCGCAAGTCCCATGAATGATATCACCTCTGTGACATTCTTCGGCGCTAACCATTCTCTAATGGCTGCTATATTCTCAGGATCCACTGCTATTCCATCCTTTGAAATGATATGCCCCAAATAATGAATCTGTTTCTGATAAAATGAGAACTTTCTCAATTTGGCATACAACTGATGTTCCCTTAATACTTGCAACACCATCCTCAAATGATGTTCATGCTCTTCCTATGACTTGGAATATATAAGAATGTCATCTAAAAAGACAATGAAAAACTTGTCCAAATACTCTCGGAAAACACCATTCATTAAACACATGAAAACAACTGGTGCATTAGACAACCCAAATGGCACCACTGTGAACTCATAATGACCATACCTTGTCCTGAAGGCAGTCTTGCTGATATCTTCTTCTTTAATCCTTATCTGATGGTATCTTGATCTGAGATCTATCTTTGAAAATATCTTTGCATCCTTCAATTGATCAAAGAGGTCATCAATCCTTGGCAGAGGATACTTGTTCTTAAAAGTCACTTTATTCAATTGTATGAAGTCAATGTACAATCTTAGTGTTCCATCTTTCTTTCTCACAAACAAGACTGGGGCACCCCAAGGTGACACACTTGGGCGTATATACCCCTTCTTCAGAAGTTCTTCAAGTAGCATTTGCAAGTCCTTCAATTCTAGTGTACTCATTCTGTAAGGAGTCTTTGATACTGGCGCTGCTCCAGGCATTAAATTTATAGAGAAATCAATGTCTCTCCTTGGGGGTAGTCCCGGTACCTCCTTGAACACATATTCAAAATCTTCCAGGACTGCATAATCCTCCAAATTTGGCACCTTATCTCTAGGTGTCTCTGCCAAATGAGATGCAATTAATTGACACCCTTTTCTATAACATTTCTTCAGCTACAATGCTAAAATTTCTCTAATGGTTATTGCCCTGGGAATTCCCTGTACTTTCTTTAGTTTCCCTTCCTCATCTAGGAAAGTAAATTCTTTTTTGTGACAGTCTAAGAGAGTGTGATGCTGGTCCAACCAATCCATCCCAATTATACAGTCATAGGAACCTAAAGGCAAGATGTTCAAATATGCCTTGGTTTTCAGTCCATTCATGTCTATGAGGCATGAATTAACCATATCATTAAATTTTCTTCTGGCTCCAATAGCCAGTTGCACCAACCAGGATTTCCCATGCTTGGTTCTTGGCAATTGCAAACTTTCCACCATATTAGGGTCTATATAACTATGACTAGATCCTGAATTAATTAAAATAGCAATGGTTTGGTTGTTGATCATACCTTCCACTTCAATCATGTGGGACTGATACTCTACTTGCTTTTTTTCTAGGGATGCATAAATCCTTGGCACATATCTACCCATGTCCTCCACTGTTTTAGCTTGTTGTACATTGTGAACAACCCTTCCTTTTTCACCTCTGTGAGGACAATCTATGAACCTATGGTCTCCTTTACAACCCCAACATTGCATAGGTGGTTGCCTTGGCCCTTGACTCCCTATGTCAATCGTTCTGGGTTCTTTTGGTATTTGCTGTCCTTGTGGATTATTTCTTAAGAATGGTGGCTTAGCTCCCTTCTTCCTCTGATCCATATTGAATTTCTTATTGTCTTCCCAGGCCTTTTGGAAAGATGGCCTTGCTTTCTGCTGATCATATAGACATTTAGCTCACCTTATGGTCTCTTCTAATGTATTGAGATCATCATACTGTATTTTGTCAGTGATGAATGATGACAATCCACTCAAATATCTTTGAATTTTGACTGTCTCATCCTTGATTAAAGAGACATACTTCAGAAGTTCCAGAAACCTTCTCTCATATTCATCTATGGTCATAATTCCAAGCTTGAGTTCAAAGAACTCTTTCATTTTCTTGTCATAGTATCTCTTAGTCAAGTACTTCTTCTCAAAATACTTCTTGAATTTCCTCCAAGTAACACTTTTCTCTTCAATGTGCTACACCTAAACAAGTTGATCCCACCATATGGAGGCTTTTTCTATGAGTTGATAGATAGCAATTCTACCTTCTGCATGAGAATAATAATTATGAAATTGAAAATACTTTCTCATGCCCAAAAACCATGTTTCTGCATCTTCATCCTTCTTGTGCTCACCATCAAATGTAGGAGGTTTGATTTTGTTCATTTCTCCTTGCATCTCATCCACCCCAGATCTCTTATACCTTATGATAGGGGATAGACTTGAGTTGTTGCCTGCTCTCTTATTGGACTGCCTTGGGAAATGATGGTGATGTCCACTAACACTTTTTTCTTTTCTTTTCTCATCCGAAGGCTTGCAACTCCCATATTTACTTGAGCCACTCTTCTTAACCAATTTATTTTCTATTCTATTCAAGCCCTCCAATAACTTCATGTTGAAGTCATCCTGCTACTCTTTGGATCTCCTAATCCTTTCATTATCAACTTTATGGCTTTAGACATCCTTCTACAAATTCTTAATGGTCTCAGCCATTTTCATATTTTCATTCCTTTCTTCTCCATGTCTGTTGGAGTTTGTTCCTTCAATGCCCAAATGGACATCCACCCCTTTGCTCTCGTCTTGCTGAATGCAATTCTCCTGTGCTTCTTCCATTCCTATGGAATCTACACTGGTTTGATCTGATCTAGTTGTTGTTAATTCTACAAAACTTGCAGCCATCGAAATTTATCATGCTAACAATTCAACAATTCATGAGAATATGCACCATTTTGGTTCAATATATATACATTATAATTATCTCTCCTGATTTCCTAGTGTTATCACCATGACAATTCTAGATAAGACCCAAGTCTTGAAAACACAGATGCGCAATGCCTTCAGAGATACATCTGTGTGAGAAGTTGGTTTATTGAAACCACTTTCGCCAAGACGTGGTAACATGTGTCTCAACATGTCAAATCAACCACNGATCAACCCACTTCACTCGTTCGATACTTTGCATCCATTTAACGTCAGCTAAACATCGCCATGTAACGAACTCAAAAGACAATCATTTGAAATGGATTAACTGAGCATGGCAACCCAACGCTCTTGTATGTAATTTGTCTGCCCTTCATAATTGGAATTCTATAATTACTAATCCTCAAGTATGATGGTATCTGCATATCCATAACCAAAGTAATCTCCAAACTGCTCGACTTTCTGCTTTCTGTAAAAAAAATTCGGTATCCACAACCTGAGATACATGGACAAGGCTAACTCGAGTGAGACTGGTTATTCGGGCAACATGCTAGACTTTCCTGCGAATAAGGAGGAAAGGGTCCTTGCGCACATTCTAGCGACTAAATTCCACACAGAGCCAGTTATAGACTCGTGGTTGGAATTCACGCTGAATCCTACTATGAATAATTTAGTCATCAACAAGCCAACCACTAAGAAGAAAAGGAGCAAGCGACAGAGGAAGGAGGAATCCACGACTGAGGAGACCAAAAGTGTCGGAGAGAATCAACCGGTTTGGTTAGATTCTTTAAAGGAGGATTTCGCTAAGATGAAGTGAGTATTCAACTAAGATTAAGCATATTTTAGTGAATTTTTGAACAACTGGTAGCAGAGGTAAGGAGCACCAGAGATGATAGGCCTATTCTTAAATGACCCTTTTTACAACAGGATATCTGTTGTCATCCCCCTTTTGTGATTTTGTAATTAATACGATTATATAAATACAGAAGCGCATTTTAGACTACTTATTACAAAATTCTATCTGGTGGTGTTATGAATCTTGTTTTCTTTTATAGTATACTTTTCTTGTAAGCTTATATTTCACTTTCATCTGTTTGAATTGGAGGAAATCTAAAACTCATAATTCTTTTTAATTAATGCTTCAATGTGGTTGTGTGTTTCTTTTTCTTATAATATTATGCAATTTAAACTCAAACTCATCGCCTTCCAAGCGACTTCATGCTCAATAAACTTCAACCTGTACATTTATATTTATCGTGCATAGCCATATCACAAGGTAAAATGCTTTTCCGCTCACCTATATCCACTATGTATTTCTTCTCCGCCGCGCCGATAACTTGCGCACACTACTTTTTTTTTGCATTGTGCGCCAATATCCACTACGCACAGTTTTGGTATCGTGTATCGATACTCCATATGAATTTATCCCTATGCATTTCATCATGTCAAAGTTCAACATGTTCCATCGTGCACAATTATCTGTGCGCACCATTGAACACATTGTCGCGAGACAACTTAAACTCATACTATGCGCATACCAAGAAAACTTCTTTGTGTTAAGAAATACTTGTGCACCCCATGTGCACATTACTATGTGCATGCTCTCCGTGCAAGGCTAAATTTAGCACGTGCTTCTGCACATAATAATCTTCCACACGATGCCACAATTTACCACGCACACTTTCACATCAACGGTTTCCATGCGGTGCCAAAATTTACCGCGCGCGCCTGCATGCCAACATTTTCCATGGATGCTCCATGAATTGAATTTTGGTCACATCAAAATTACTCTTCTGTGAATATTCGCTTCAACTAAACCCCTCTGGCCCATCTAGACTTAGTGTTGAAACTGAAGCTCTGATACCAATTTTTAACGTTCCCCCGACCACCCGCAGGCCGGGGGACGCCACTCCAGAGCAATCTCTCATGCTCTGACACTAGTTGGTAACATCCCCAACCATAAACAGGCCGGGCCATGCTACTCTAGGGAACAATTTCATTCTCTTGCTGCAGAACATACGGTAACATACCCAGTAATCAACTGAGCTATGCCACATAAATTTTCTCTTAAAACTGCATGCAACTTAAACATGTACATACAACACTCTTGCAGAATCTTTACATATAAACATAAACAAACCATTACATTATGTAATATACGAATATATACTGAAATAATAGTAACCACATATATGCAACATATACAAGAAAATACCCATAAACATATAGGCAATTATAATCACATTTATGATAAACCGTAACATAAGCATGCAAATAACAATGCACCATATCATTTTATCATACGATTGGTACTTATCTTGGAAATATTGTCACCAACTGCGTACAGACCATCCATGAACCTCCCATCCTTAGAATACACTGTTCATCACTCTCAACAGTGAGTCACCCCCGAGTTGGGACTAAAATCCACCCAGGTAAAGGGTTCCTAACCAGGCTAAGGCTCATGGACAATAGGAAATAATTCGTCTCAGGTGCTCACTCAACTAACATCCTACAACCTCTCCTTCCCCACATGCCTGTCCCACCCAAGGAAGTGTGGCCCTTCTCTATTCAACAGTCCCTCAGCTACCCCACTTCCCTTCCAGGGCTTCAACAACAGGCCAGACCAGAAGTCTCAGAGCGTTGTAGCTGCAGTTTAGCGCCTTCAAGAATCAATCCCCAACAATTCTCACACTCAGAGAATTGATCACGGGCCTGAAAACTTGCTTCTTCAATCCTACTCCAAGCTAACCAGGTACACCAACTGGAAAAGGATATCAGAACAGGCTCAGAAATGGTGAAATGGATGTCTCAAGGATAACTGACTGCGTGAGTGAAAATGGTCATGGAGCCATTGACTGGATAATTGAGTGATAAAAGGAATCACTGTGAAGCTCATCGTGAAAGTGATCGTGAGAATGATGGTCAAGATGCTTGTAAGAATCCCCTAAAAAGTGACCAAATGAGCTAAGTCCCCCCTCACGATATGAATGCATGTCCCCAACTTGACACTTTTCATATCGGAAGTTACTTTGGTCCACTTTTCCCCAACTTTAGGACTTAGGATAAAATAATTATCCATACTTTATGCTTTAGGAAATATTAATATAATATTCCCTTAACTTTTGGCCTCCCCTTTCCCTAAGTGGTGAAGTTTAGTCCCCCATCTCTTTTATCATGGTCAGTCTGCACGTAGCAATGTATTTTATATTAATCATGAGTCATGTACAAAATAGGCGCATTGGCCTTTAACATCTAGGCGTTCCGGCCTAATACCAAAACATAAGGATCCAACTTATAATAATTGGCTCACCAGCCTATAACACATATCATATACATGAGGCTCTTTGTATACTGCGTACACTTTAGTTACTGTGCGTGGTATCCAGGAATGTGCATACTACATCATTTTACTGCGTAGTTCATCTGCGCACTATGCCACATGGAGTGCATTACAAAATGATGTCAAAACAACTCACCAGCTTAAGTACACTTATATTACATTTACAATTGGGTTCGGCCGAGGGATATTACAGACACTTTGGGGGAGGAATATAATATACTGAGGGTGTGCCAGAGCGATGGACTGTCTATTTCACATAAAACCTATGACCCTAATTTATTCAAAATGACTCTTTCTTCCTGAGAATATCGCTCTGCACATCAACTTACAAATTCAGGGAAAGGAAAGACTACTTCTACAATGTAAGGGGTGATGGAGGCTTGAGCCGCCTTGAGGAAAGGTATGCACATTCCTTCATTATATAACAAATTCGATCTGGATACAGAAACGTGCGAAACTGTTATCTCTATGTCGAAAACGTTAGAGTCTCTGTCAATTAGGGCTTCTTCTCTGGAGAAGATGTCTTGTTCATTCACAGATAAAAAAATAGGATTAGCAGCCATGGTGAAAAATACCTATTAAGTGATAAAGGAAGAAAGAATATGATTCAGTTTTGAGCTTGAGTTTCAAATGGATGCTTTGCACCAATTTTTGAACGTTTGAATGCTTCAAAATATCATAAAATAATTTCAGGGTCTTCCTTTTATATCTGCCCATCGACATCGGGGGTTGGAGAAAATGGTTTTAGGCAGGCCTCTTTTCACCTCGATGTACCTCTAGAGGTGCCACACATCCATGGATAAAACCATGACGGTTTTCCCCAACCCGCCCTCGACTGATTAATCTTTGCGCTACTTAAATCATCGATATGAGCTTCAACTGTTGATCTGGATTGCTCTAATATCTACGGTCCACCTTGATCGAGCAACTTTTGACATCGGGGGTTGGAGAAAGTGGTTAGAGTCAGATTTCTTTTCACCCCGATGTACCTCTAGAGGCACCATGTATCCACAGATAAAACCATGACGGTTTTCCCCGGCCCGCCTTAGAATGATTATTTTTCGCGCTGCTTCATTCCTCGATATGTGCCTTAGCCATTGATCTGGGCCACTTTCAAGATCGACGGTCCGTCGAGTCCTATGTTTCGCGCCTCCACTATACTTGTCCATACGCCGCTAAATATAGCCTGATCCTCCAAACTATCATACTTCCATAGCAATATAGTTCTTCACTAAAACTTTGCAACTTGGATCCCATCTGAAAATTGTTATGGTGATAACATTGGATCCAAATGGGGATGCTATCCTCCCTGTGAGGTAGCAAAGAACTGAAGAATAAGTGCCTACCCATTGGGCTGTGATATATTTGTGTGATCTGAATATGCTGATATTTATTCAAAAAATTAAAATCTGCCTAGCATAGCTCAGGGCCTTCACTTATGCTGCTTTTATTCCAATCTTTCATGCGTAAAGGAAAAAGTAGAACGATTATATACAATGAATGGTGGGGTGATGATTTTTCAAATAACGTAATGCTTGAGGAACCTGCCATTCACAGGCCCTCCTCCAACGAGTTCTCCATTAATTTCCTCTAACAAATAGGCATTTCTCCCATGGTAAGCTGTGATTTTGAACGGACCCAGCCATAGGTTATCAAATTTCCCATGTTTCCCTTTATCTTCATTTCTAGCATCCCATTTTAGCACCCAATCTCCTGGTTCGAAATCATCTACTTTGGTATGTCTGTCAAAAGCCTCCTTAATCTTGTCTCGGTGTAGCTGGGTGTTATGAAAGGCCTTTTCTCTGGTTTGTTGTACACTGATGAGCTCATCGTTTCTTCTCCTACTAGCATCTTCTTCCACTTCTTTCTCCTGCAACAACTTCATTACCGATAGTCCTAGTATAGTAGGAAAAATTTCTTCAATGTCATAGAAGATTTGGAAAGGGGATGTGGCAATGGATCTCTTTGGGGATATTCTGTCAGCCCATAGTGCGTGGATGAGATTTTTGTACCATGCCTTTTTATTTTCTTGTAGTAATCTTTTGATGATTCTGACCAAGATTTTATTCGAAGACTTAGCCAACCCATTTACTTGAGGGTAGTATGACGTGGAATGACCCAAGGTGATATTGTAATCACTACAAAATGTCTCCAATTTCTTAGACTTGAAAGCAACTGCAATGTCTGTTATAATTTTGATCGGGCATCTGAATCTGGAAAAAATATTATCTTCTAGGAATCGAATGATGACATCATCTATGGCCTGTCGGGTGGGGACTACCTCAATCCACTTAGTGAAATAATTGGCCACTGTCAGGATCCATTTGTGTTGGGCAGAGGATTGTGTATGGATCTCCCCTATGAAATCAAGGCCCCACTGTTTGAAAGGAGCTTCCACTGAAATGAGTTTCAAAGTTAGAGCCTGCAATTTTCCTTTCCCATCAAAAATTTGACATTCGTGGCACTTAGAGACTTCTTTATAGACATCGGGAAAGATGGTAGGCCAATAAAATCCAACCCTCAGAATCTTATGCACAGTTGTCTTCCAATAATGATGACCTCCACAATCACCTTTATGGAATTCTCTGATGTTTTTCTCTTCTTCTTCTTCTATCAAACAACTCAATAAAATCCCTCCCGTGTCTTTCCAATATAGTAATTCATTTACTATACAAAATTTTGTTGCCTTGAATTTCAATAATCTGGCCTTTGTCTTATAGCTAAATTTAGGAGGAGCCTGTAGGTTCTTTAGCACAAAGATGATATCAACATACCATGCAAAGTCAATAAATTTCTTGGATATTGGTGGAGTCGCCCATTCTTCTTTTGTGACTTTTGACAGGTGTGTTGTGAAATTTATCCCCAAAAGTTCACAATTCATCTACGCCATCAACCTTTCCATCCCTTTCCCTTTGATCAACTTCGTGGGCTTACTATTATTAAGATTACAAAACTATTGAATGAGTATCAAGACTTGTTTCCAACCAAGTTCACATACATGAAGGTCATCAAAGGGTCGATGAGAGAAATGAAGATTCCTTTGAAAGAAGATGCAAGGACTGTCAAGCAGAGGCCTTATAGACTGAATCCCAAGTACAAGTAGAAAGTTAAGACTAAATTAGATAGAACGATGGAACTCAGGAATTATAGAACTAGTTGAAGAATCTAAATGGATCATCCCTATGGTGGTCCAAGATAAGAAGACATGAGAAATCAGAATCTGTGTAGATCTGAGGAGATTGAATGATGCATGTTTACATGATCCATTTCCTACACCTTTTACTGATGAAGTTCTAAATAATGTAGGAGGACATGAAGTTTATTCATTCACAGATGGAGTTTCAGGCTATTGCTAAGGAGGACAGACATAAGATTACATTTGCAATAGAATGGAGTTCTTCTCACTACACTGTGATGCCTTTTGGTTTGAAGAATGCACCAACCATATTTTCCAGGGTGGTGGTCGAAGAATTTAAGGAATTTCTACATAAGTTTTTGGAGGCATACTTTGATGACTGGACTGTTTTTAGTCTATTGAAAGATCATCTTGAATGTTTGAGATTAATGTTGGATAAGTGCAGGCAATGTCAGATTTCCGTGAACTTCAAGAAGTGTATTTTCTTTTCACCTTTTGGAGTGTTGTTAGGACACATTATGTGTAAGAAGGGGTTGTTGGTAGATCCTTCCAATATTTCTATCATTGTTGATCTACCTCCTCCAACTTCGGTTAGATAGTTGTGCACTGCATTGGGACAGACTGGATACTACATAAATTTTATTAAGGGTTACGCACAGATAAAAACACCTATGGATAAGATATTAAAGAAGGATAGTAAGTTTCAATGGATAAAGGAATGAAAACAAAGCTTCGACACATTAACACAGAAAATGATCATTGCACCTATTTTGGTTTTTCCAGATTGGAGTAAGGAATTCCATGTTCATGTCGATGCTTCATCCATTGCATTAGGAGCGGTTTTAGCACAACTAGGTCTAGGAGATAATGACCACCCTATAGCCTTTGCTAGTAGGAATATTTCTACATCTGAAATGCATTATACTACCACTGAAAGAGAAGGCTCAACTATGGTATATGCACTGCAGAAGTTTAGAGGACACTTTAATATGTTTACTGATCATTCTTCATTGAAGTACTTAGTCAACAAGCCAGTGTTGGGGGGAAGAATATGCAGATGGCTATTTTTATTCCAAGAGTATGAATTTGAGATTGTGGTCAAGCCAGGAAGAATGAATAAGGGACCTAACCACTTATCTAGGTTAGAACATGGAGAGGAACCTACCAGTTTGGATGATACACTACCAGATGCACAATTGTTGGCCATCAAGAAAGTCGATGATCACTTCACTGAGATAGTCCATTTCCTGTCTAAAGGAATGGCACCTCGTGAGTATATAGTTATTCAGAAGAAACAGTTGGTAGCCCACGCTGCATATTTTCAACTTATAGTTGAACAGTTATATAAGATGGGACCAGAGAAGATCTTAAGAAGATGTGTTATGGATTCAGAAAGACCATTGATTCTTGAAGAAGCACATGAAGGCATCGCAGGAGGACATTATGTAGGGAAAGAAATAGTGCAGAAGTTTCTTAGAGCTAGTCGTTGGTGGCTCACTTCATAAGAATGATAAGGAATACTATAGAGCCTGCAATGTATGTCAAAGAGTAGGGAATCCTTCTAGAAGGGATGAGATGCCTTTATCACCTTAGTTAACTTTACAGGAATTTGAGAAATGGGATATTGACTTTGTGGGACCTATCAACCCACCAGAAAGCGCACAAGATCTCGATATATCATCATTGCTACAAAGTATTTTACTAGATGGGAAGAAGCAAGAGAAGTTAAAGATTGTAGTGCAACTACAATTGCGCAGTTCATCTTTGATGATATCATAACCGGATTTGGATGCCCGAAGATCCTTATGAGTGATCAAGGCACACACTTCATTAACAAAACTTATGAAGCCTTGACTCAGAAGTTCGAAGTTCACCATCAGAAGAGCACACCATATCACCCACAGGTGAATGGTACAGTCAAATCTTTCAATAAGATTTTGGAGAAAGCGCTAACTAAGATTTGTAGTGTTAACAGAGATGATTGGGATTTGATAATTCAAGTTAGTTTATGGACTGGAAGTAGTGGTACCTATGGAATATTTGGTTCTTAGTTTAAGAATGACAACATTTATAGGTATGGATGACATCGAAATTTTCAAGACACACTCTCACAGTTGATGGAACTAGAGGAAGATAGGTTCATTGCAGGATTTCATCAACAGGTACAAAAAGAACGAGAAAAGGCTTACCGTGACATACATATCAAGAAGAAAGCATTTAAACAAGGAGATTTGGTACTTTTATATGACAACAAGTTCATGAAGCATCTAGGAAAGTTTAGGACACATTGGCTTGGGCCATTTGAGGTTGTATATGTTACAGAAGGTGGAGCTGCATAGATGAATACTCTTAATGGAGAATGGAAGGATGGTTTAGTAAATGGGATCTGATTGAAGCTGTATTATGACAACCGGATGCCTCACAGCTCTTAGTAAAAGAAAAGGAAGAAGGGTCTAGGTACCAGGTGCTGTTGAAATTGGGTACCAAACATAGAAAAGATAGTCTACACATGATAGGAAGGGACATAGAAGAAAGGACACGCTACTCTACGCAATCTGCAGTTGAAGTAATACAGAAGGCTCAAACCTGCAGTGACTCAGGACGAGTCACATGTGAGTGTTGGGGGCCTGTTGGCCCTTGGTAATGTATTAAGGAAGAAAGTGAAGATTAAGGAAGAATAAAGACAAAGTATGAAGTGCGTGGAAGGCACACAAACCAAGGAAGGGTCGAAGTGGTTAAAGAAGCATAAAATAAGGAATGAAGTAAAGGAAAGCAAGTCGTTGAAAGAGAAGATAAAGGAAGACAAAGAAACAAATAAGATAGATCGTGGACAAGTGAGCAAGTGGAAGAAGACACTAATGGGTGCTTTGGAGCACCTCGTAGAGAAGAAGGAAGAAGAGGTCGGTGAAGTCCTTAATGAGTCTTATGTGGACCTAGTGTTTTGGCACCCAGGATTCGACCCATGGTTTTCTAAGAATCATGGAATGTATAAATAAATGTCTA
>JASDQU010104534.1:45541-63061 GCA_032191745.1 Picea mariana
CCCTCCTCTATCTGTCACATCTCCTACTCCTGCTCCCCCCTCTCACCACCCAAAATATGTCTTCCACTTCCCCTCCATGTCACCTCCACTTGCTCCTTTCCCCTCTTCGATTCCTCTCACCTCCCGACACCTGTTCCACTTCTCTCCATGTCACCTATGTCATGTCATTGTGTCCCGTTCAACCAATCACACACCACCGCAGCCTCCTTTTTGCCTACATGTCATCTCCCTGCATTGCATCACCCCACACCTTTACACCTCAACACCCACGCATACCCAGTAGCTGATCGGTCGCACCCATCGCCTCATCTTCATCATCTCCATCCACATCTGCCAACCGGTACCTCTACAAAGTCCAACAAAGCAGCAGACGACCAAAGAGAGGCCACCACGTCTCCGAGGTGCCAAGTTTGACTTGGGCCATCCTGATCCCGATGAAGCAGTTATGAAGCAAGGGAGGTGGTTGGAGCATCGTCTCCCCCATGAATAAAAATTTAGAACTGTCTGACCGTGAAGGAAGAATGTTAGCTCAGGCAGTCTGAGATTGCATTCACAGAGAGACTACATGCGTAGTCTGATAGAGCAGAGCTCAGAGGGACTGGTGGAGTCAAGATCGTGTCTGACATAGGAAGGTGTGTGGAGAGGAGACTGTAGGTGCAGTCTGACTGAGACAATGTGGTGCCATGGAAGCTCGAGCATGCCTCTACTGAGGATGGAGAAAGTTTTTGAGTATATGAATGGAGTTTTGTTATTTTGCAATGGTCTTTTTGGTTGAGAAGAGCTCCCAGTCTGTAATTTTGTTCTGCTAGAGCTGTTCTTTGGTTATGTAATCGACTTGAGACTTTCATGTTAATAGAATTCAACTTCAGTTCTCTTTCATTTTGTCTGTAAAGTTGTTTAAAACATTCGAGCATGGATGATCCAGTCGAGGATCATGATGCTGCTATAATGGAGGTTTGATTATAATGGTATCGAGGTCAATTTTATTCATTTCCCAGTGTTCTTTTTCCCCTCTCACATCGAATGGCTCGGGCATGGATGATCCAGTCATGCTGTTGTAGTCATAGGATGATGGAGGTTTGATCATGCTGCACATGTAACCGTGTCCCTAGTAGACATATTTCAGTGTCTGAACTTTAGCTCAAGAAGTCTTCTGAGTTTTGAGTTTTCTTCCCTGAGCTACTGGAAGGCCCGATGCCCAGAGAAGTCTCATTCATCTTTCTCCTAAGTCTTACCTCTTCTCTCACTTTAACTCATTTTGCTGACTGAAGTTAACGTGGCCCTCACTTCCTTATACATTTTCAGTCCAGTCCTATGATGAACATCATTCAGATTCTAAGTTTGCACCCATTTGACCTCTTTAAACCAACCTGTGACACAAAAAACTTTCATGGGTACTGGGCTTACCTCCAATGCAATCTGGAGGTGACATCTGGTGCTAGCATTTCTAGCGTCATTTTCGGGGACAAATTGAAGATTTTCCTTGGGATTGAACAACAAATCTTACTGGTTCTGAAGGTGCATCAGAACTTAGTACATAAAGATTGCAACTGTGCACCTAGTGACTCCAGTGAGGTGACTCCACTGCTTTAGTGTGGTTGCTTCTGTCTACACCTAGTAGCCCTTGGGAGAATACAACGATAAGATCTAGTCTTTGATGGTGAACAAAGACCAGACAGACTCTTACTGCACATCATTCACCTAGCGACTCCATGATTAAAGGATCGATCGACAACTCTGTTGGTTTGGAATGGAAAAAATCTTAGCTCAGAGGTTTTCTCCTTTTAACTTTTCTGTTGTTCCTGGTTTTCCCAATGTCGTTTTTACTTTTGATGAGTCGGTTGATTTTTTTCCCATATTCAAAGATCTTAAAGAGGACAACCCTACCCAACATCTCCGTGAGTTTCATGAACTCATGCACCAATGGAGATACATCATGAGGACGTATTATTAAAGATGTTCATGTTCTTACTAGCAAGAGATGCTTTTAAGTGGTATCACTCCTTACCCCTGCTAGCATCTCCTCCCTAGAGCAGTTTCATGCAAATTTCAATAGGCACTGTCAGAAGTTTTATTCCTCTGAGTTTATATATCATAATTGTTGTGAGGAATATGAAGAAAATGATCAAGATATGGTTGTGCCTAATAAATCATGTGAGGATGAGGACCATGAGGAGGAGGAAGATTCTTTGGGTAGGTTGATGGAGCTAGTAAAATCACTCGCTGCCGAGATAGAGAGGTTCAAATTTGAGGAAAGCGCAGAGGATTTTCCAGTCCTTGAATCAGATGTTCTTGGCTGCCCTACTGATGATGGTAGTATTAAATATTTCATAGTTGTAGAGGCATTAGTTTTTTCCCCTAATGAGCCTATTGTCTCATATTTAAAGGAAGAAGCCATTGTAGAAGAGGATTGTTCTATTTTTCTTCATGAGATTTCCCATGTTGTGTTTACATTTGGGATTGAAAATAAGGATCGAGAAATCGTTCCATTTTTGCAAGACGAAGGATTTTTTTTCTCACCCAACTTTGATTATTATTCAAATGAAGGGAGACATAGCCCTACATCACAATTTGATAGCATGGGGGGCATCCAACCTGTATTTGACAACTATGAATCAAGTTCTGAGATGGATATGCAGAATTTCTAGGAACATACAACAGATCCTTGTCCTCTATTCATTAAAGAAAATTATCATGAGGAAATCATCCATCCTGGGCCTGTAGAAGACCAAGAGAAGAACTTTCACACATGTCATGTTTATGATGATTATGACTCTGACCCTGGGGAGAGCCAAGAAGAGGAAGAGTAGGAGGGGCAAATTATCTCCTATCCAGAGCCTATTAGTGAGAAACCATCACCCGAGATTAGTCAGCCTGCATCAACTTCTCATTCACCTATGCTTACCAGAGATATTCAACCATGTGTGAGCAATTGTGGAGAAGATCAGGCTGTTTGTTACAAATTGTTTGGAGTTTTCCACTCATTTTATGAGCCTGTCAGCGAGTACATGGAGCTGCATTTCCTTCATATCTTGGAGATAACCAAATTTATCTCAACTTTATCCTTTGGAGGAAAGCTGAAGGATGTAATTGTTCTACTGTCATGATTGCATCATCTGTTATTAATCACCGACAGAGTAAAAGAAATTCCAGTCAGGAAGTTACTTTAATGGCTATGGTGGAAATTTTCTTTCACCTAGCACTGTGTAAAATCAATTAGTTTACGACTATATATAAATAAGCTCCTAGGGAGCCCATGTGTGTTTATTTTCATTTTTTATTTATTGAGCTGTATTCCTCAGCAGGGTGTTTTGAACTTGACTCCATAGCCCAATGTAGAAGGCAAATAGAACTGCAGAAGAGATCTTAGAGCCTCGCAAAGAGGTCTCTATCCCCCATGGAGCCTAATGTTAACACATATTATTGTATGGGGTGTTTTCCCTCTGGATTTGGCCCTTGGGTGAAAAAATACAAAGAAAAGGGGCTAAAAAGCCACAAATGTGTTTTATACTAAGTATGTTTGTGACCCGATGGATTGGCGCATCGTAGCTATTGGGCGCGTTGATCTTAATGGTCAAGAGGGGGGCACTCATATCAATGACCCATAGTACATATCAGACTCCCCCCCCGACCTTCTATATTTAATGAGGTGGGGGGGGGTCCAAGTTGGTGGTTTATGAGCATGCCCCCCCCACTAACGTGGCGCCTCCTCATGAANTACCACTCCACCCCCCCCTTCGAGTAGACCGCTTACCGCGTGCCTTTACCGCCTCCCTCTCTCTCGACACCTGTCTCCCACTTAATATCCCTCCTTTGTCTGTCACATCTCCTGCTCTCATTCCCCCCTCTCACCTTCTGACATGTGTCTTCCACTTCCCCTCCATGTCACCTCTTCCTGGTCCTTTCCCAACTTCGATTCATCTCACCTCCCGACACATGTTCCACTTCTCTCCATGTCACCTCTGTCATGTCGTCATGTCCCACTCAACCAATCACACACCACTGTAGCCTCCCCTTTGCCTCCATGTTCTCTCCCTACGCTGTGTCACCCCGCACCTTTACACCTCAGCACCCATGCATACCCAGTAGCCTATCGGTCGTGCCCATCACCTCATCCCCATCATATCCATCCACATCCACTAGTCAGTCCCTTTGCAAAGTCCTACGAAGCAGTAGACGACCAAGAAGAGGCTGCCACGTCTCCCAGGTGCCAAGTTTGACTTGGGTCATCCTGATACTGATGAAGCAGTTATGAAGCGGGGGAGGTGGTTGGAGCATCGTCTCCCCCATGAAAAAAAGGTCATAAATGTTTGACCGTGAAGGAAAAATTTCAGCTCAGGCAGTCTGAGATCGCGTGCATAGAGATACTGCATGCGCAGTTTGATAGAGCAGAGCTCAGAGGGACTGGCGGATTAAATATCGCGTCCAACAGAGGAAGGTGTGTGTAGAGGAGACTGCAGGTGCAGTCTGACTGAGACAACACAATGCCATGGAAGCTCGAGCACTCCTCTGCTGAGGATGGAGAATTTTTTTGGTTATAAGAATGGAGTTCTGTTATTTTGCAATGGTCTTTTTGGTTGAGAAGAGCTCCCAGTCTGTAATTTTGTTCTGCCAGAGTTGTTCTCTGGTTATGTAATCGACTTGAGACTTTCATGTTAATAGAAGTCAACTTCCTTTCTCTTTCATTTTGTCTGTAAATCTACTTAAAAAACTTGGGCATGGATGATCCAGTCGAGGATCATGATGCTGCTATAATGGAGGTTTGATTATAGCGGTATCGGGGTCAGTTTTGTTCATTTCCATATGTTCTTTTTTCCCTCTCACATAGAATGGCTCAGGAATGGATGATATAGTCAAGCTGTTGTAGTCAGAGGATGATGGAGGTTTGATCATGCTCCAGTTGTAAATGTGTCCCTAGTATACATATTTCAGTGACTGAACTTGAGCTCAAGAAGGCTTCTGAGTTTTGAGTTTTCTTCCCTGAGCTACTGGAAGGCCTGATGCGCAGAGCAGTCTCATTCATCTTTCTCCTAAGTCTTCCCTCTACTCTCTCTTTAAATCATTTTCCTGACTGAATTTAACATGGCCCTCACTTCCCTGTACATTTCCTGTCCAGTCCTATGATGAACATCATTCAGATTCTGAGTTTGCGCCCATTTGACCTCTTTAAACCAACCTGTGACACAAAAAACTCTGATGGGTATTGGGCTTACCTCTAATGCAATATGGAGGTGACATCTGGTGCTAACAGGATGCATATATTTGGCACCCTTTTCTAAAACTTCTTTTCAGCTACAATGATAAAATCTCTCAGACATATATAGGTCTTGGAATACCTTGCATTGTCCTTGAATTCCCTTCATCAAGACATGTGAAAACCTTGTTATAACAATCTAAAATAACATGATGTTTTTCTAGCCAATCCATGCCAATCAAGAAGTCATAAGACCTAAGTGGTATGATGTTCAAATCTGACTTAGCGTTAGTTCCATTCATGTTAATAGGGAATTATTTAACAAGTTCATTAATTCTTCTTTTGGTTCTAGTAACAAGCTGAAATAACCAAGACTTTTCATGCTTACAATTCTTCAATTTAAATCTTTCAACTAGATTTGGATCTATATAGCTATGGATAGATCCATAATCAATTAAAATAGCTATGGGATGATTATCAATCTTACCTTCCACTTCAATCATGTGGGATTGATAGTTTGCTTGTCTATATTCCAAGGCTGCATAGATCCTTCACATAGTTTTTTCCATGTCCTATATTGTCTCCTCCTTCTTGACGATATGCAAAGTTTTCATCTTATCTCCTCGGTGATGAAAATATTTATACATGTGATCTCCTTCACATCCCCAACACTTTGTGGGATGTTTCCTTGGCCTCTTTCCCAGGGACTCTATAATTTTCTGATCACCTTGAGATGGTTTCCCTTGCTGATATGATTGATATCTATTCCACATGAAAGGTGGCTTGAATCCTTTATTCCTTTGATCCATCTTTCCTTTCTTCTTGTCATCTCAGGCCCTTTGGAATGTTTGCATTCCTCTATTCTTCTCATACAAATACTTATCCTTTCTTATGGATTCTTCTAAACTCTTGGTCTCATCAAAATAATTGTTATCGTTGTAAAAGGATGGTAGTCCACTCAGGAACCTATGAATTTTTACCTTCTCATCTCTGATGAAACTCGCAAATTTGAGAAGTTCCAAGCACTTTCACTCATATTCATCTACGGTCATGTTTCCAAGTTTGAGTTAAAAGAACTCTTGCATCTTCTTGTTGTAATATTGTTCTGACAAGTAATGTTGTTGAAAGTGTTCCTTGAACTGCATCCAAAAAATTATCTTCTCATCAAGGCTCTTAACCTGCTTCATCTGATCCCACCACATATATTCCTTCCCTTGAAGGTGGTAGGCTGCAATTCTGGTTTTTGCATTTGATGAGTAGTTATGCAATTGGAAATATTTCCTCATTCCCAACAACCATGCTTCTACATCTTCACCTTTCTTGTTTTCTCCATCAAATGATGGTGGCTTGATTTTCCTCAATTCCCCTTGCAAGCTATCTAACCCATGTCCCCTTCTCTGGTGCCTGACATGAGATATACTTGGGATGCTTTCTAACCTCTACCATGCATATGTTTTTCTAGTTGACTACCCTGGGGATTGATGACATTGATGCCTACTAATACTCCTTGATCGTCTAGATCCTCCATGATCATCCCTCCTATCATGAGACCTAGACACTTCCACTTGCTTGGCACTAGCTTCTTTCCTTTTTCCTAAATATTTTTTTACTTTCTTCTGCACAATTTTCAAGATTTTAAGTTTCTCTTCTTGAGCCTTCATGATCCTCTCACTATCGACCCTATAGCTTTGCACTTTTTTTTTCAAGCTTCTCATAGTTACATGCTCCTTCCTGTCTCTTTTTCCATTAGACTCAGTTTCAACATTACCCATGCCAACATGAAGACCTCTAACTTCTTCTTGATGGCTATAAGATCCTAGAGCATCCTCCATATTTCCCATGTAGGAACTAAAGTATGCTCTTATGTATTTCTAATTCTTCAAGAATGTGCATGCAACAATTGTTGTTAGAATTAAGCATATTGCAAAATAGTTATTAATTAGATTACATGTCATTATTCATTTTAAATTATGAATAATAATAATAATGCAATACTCTCAAGTACTTTTCCTTAAATTCATTCATCCCCGAGACATATTTCCAATGACTGTTCTCATGCCTCAATCTAAGTTCTGAGAGAAAAGTTACAACATCCACATGCTGCAATTTCCACTCATTTAAATCTAAAAAATATATTTTATCCCTTTCTGAAAACATATAATACCAAATTTCAAATTATGGGTTAACATATGTCTTCTACTCTTCAGGACCTTTCTAACGACTATTTGTTTTCTCAAATCCGAGCTCCGATTTGAATGTTATGGTCCAGATAATTTTTTATTGTTTTACCCAATTTATCCTTGCATGCTACAGGTGCCTTCTTTCACTCCCAACACATTTTCAGGTACCCATAACCAAAATATGATTTCACCACTAGATTCTATGGGTCATAATATTTCCATTGACTGCTCTTATGCCACAAAATCCTCTCCGAATTGGACAATGCCCAACCATCATCCCTTTGGCCATCAACGAATTTTGTCACTTGTTTTAGAACACTTCATCAAATCGGTCGATTCCCGACCACTGGCCTATTGGCCATCAATGATTTCCATTAGCGGTTGAAAATTCTTCACGAACTTTGGTCGATGTCAATCGTCAGCCATCGAAAATTTTTGTTGGAAAACCTCAACACTTAGAAATTTTGGCCAAAATCTATCGATCCCCAACCATCGATCGCCGATGATTAGAGGTTTCCTTTGGATGAACTCAACTCTTCACGCAACTCACCGATTTGACCATTGACCATCGACAAGTTCGAACGAAAATCTTAAAACGCCCCGCAATTTCATCTATTTGACCATTGACCATCAACGAATTCAGTTGGAGAACTTCAACACTTAGAAAATTTCAAGCATAATATAGGTGAATATGGACCATCGATATCCTTTAACTTCTAAGGACTAAAGTGAATCTCAGTCGTTAATCTGGCAACCTTGCCAAACTTTGAAATCATTATAATATTTTAAATTTATTAAAATGAATCTGGGTCATCGATCACAATATCAAAAGAGATCTTGTTCATCGATTCTTTAAACTCTCCCAGCTTCGTCGACGTCCATTAAAACACAAAAATTGACCTTGCATGTTAATTTAAACTTTTCGAAAGTGAATCTTAGTCATTAATCTGGAAACCTTGCCAAACTTTGAAATCATTAGAAATTTTTAAATTTATTAAAATTAATTTGGGTCATCGATCGCAAGATCAAAAGTGACCTTGGTTGTTCAACATCATTAAAATGTCTCATACAATTTTCGGATACTAATCTCGATTTCTCGCACGAAATTGGGGATTTTCACTATCGTTTTTTCACTATTTTTCCCAATTTGCTCAGACCAAAGTCTGTAACAGTGAATTTATCCAAATTCACACTGGCTCTTGGCCCATATGGGTCCAGTTTTGAACTAGTAGCTCTGATAACACTTTTCAATGTACCTAGCTCTCATCTAGGTCACGTCACTACTAAAATGACCCATTAAACATTTATGTTACTAAATCTATATGTTGAAACAATACTCAACATGATATGCATTCACATGTAATTGTCTATACTTCCTGAAAAAACAAATATAACTTCTTAACTGTGCATACAGAAACTAAATAGCATACAACAACATTAAACCACATAAATAGGGATTTAAATGCATCATTCTTCTCACAACAAGCAATAATAATGAAATACAACTTAGAGTAAATTGCACAAAAATTATATCAACAATTAACATGATAAAAACAACACATAAGAACACTTATCTTAATGAAATATGCATCCCCCTGCAGAGGACATACGTTCCTACCAACTGTAGCCTTGTTTTTCCAATTCTCAATAGCAAGACACCCTCGAGCTGGGGCTATGAATCCACAAGAGACGGTGGTCCCTAAGGATGGATAATGTTCCCCTCTCATCAATTAAACTCACAACTAATTCTAGTCCACCAACACTCTTCCCCTCAACCTGCACAACCCAAGGATGGAATCCCCCTTCACTACTCTCAGTCCCTCAAACCTTTCCTCTCCTCTCCAGGGATTCCAACATAGGTTGGACATAAATTATTCTTGGTGGGACTTCAGAAGTTTCACAGTTGCAACACAAATTCTCCCAACAGCCAAAATGCATGCTTCTTGGATGAATTTCGAACCGCTCGTCTCTCCAATGAACACAAACTCTTTCTCCACCAAATAACAGCTCCAACAACAACCAAACATGTCCACAACAACTTCCTACAAGCTCTCACACTCAGAACTCCATTGTTGGCCAGAAAACTCCATGTAAAAAAAAAAACTCTCTATGCAAAAACATGAATGTATATTCTGGTCTCCTACCCATACAAATTTCCTCCCTTTCTCTCGATTGCTTGACTTGCACTCTTCCCCAAGCTGATTTTACTCAGCCCCCATGCTCTCAACAACTATGGGAAGTTACTCTCACACCAACCCTCTTACATGAATTTAATGATTGGGCTCTAGAACACTCAACAATTAATGGAAGGTTCATGGCAAGGATAATTTAGAGAAAAATAGTAAATGGATTTTGGTTTAATAGATATGGGTAACTCTCCCCCCTTGGATCCCTACCCACTCTTATGGATACTTAGACCCAATATCCATCCGTGTCTGTCTGCGACTGGCGATACATTTTGTTCATTATATTTCAATTTACATTATTTACATATTGGCTCTCGGCCATACATCATATTTACAATATACATCGCTTTCCCATCGGACACATGCTACATTTACAATACACATCGCTAGTTTGATGTTTGAAAATGGGGATGTTACATTTTCTTTAAGGAAAATAATTGTATTTATAAAAAAAAATCCGTGGCCTTTTGACTTCTAAAGAGATTCATCTACCTAATTCGCTCAACCTTGTTTACACTTTTAAAATTTCACTCAAAGTAAAAATTAACAAATAATCAAATTAATTAAACTCAAACTCAAGGTATAATTGCTTAGTTTGGTAAAAGAGTTTAGTAAATAATTTTTCATGTGGGATAGATAAATTACCCTATTTTGATCTAATTCCCACCAATCTAAGTTCATCATTGACCCTTTTATTTGACAACTCATTAAGCACATTGATAAGCATCTCAGCTTGCTTGATTGGAAATATTATATCATCATCAAAATATACTCCATCCACGTGTTGGATTTCATCAACATATGCATTTTGTATTTTAGTGATTTGAACAAATTTCTCTCTGAATTGATCGAGGGACATATCCACTTATTCGGGGTAATGGTGTGGAGCAAGAAACATGTTTGAAAATTTGTTTGAGATTTCACGCAATATAGTCATCACTTCTATCTACCCACCCTACACACTAGATTCTTCAAAGGTCATATGTGCAAAAAATTTTACCACCTTACATTGGTTGAAAGCATGTATGTGGGAAGGAATAAATGCATATTATTCCTACCATTAGGTACACTACACGAGATGGGATAATTTTTGAAAGATATCAATCAACCTTTTCTCAATTTGCTAGTTGAACTTTATTACCATAGGTCCAAAGGTTTGCAGACGAATGAGTGCATATACTCATTTACCAACCATATGAGTATGTCACTCAAGGAAGTAGCTTTCTTGATCAATGCAATTCTGTCGTCAGACCTAGCCTTTTATATTCTAATTTGTCCCTTCACACTAGCAATTTGTTTATTCTTCAATAAATATTTGAAACAAACACCTAATTCCCCAATATATATCATATGCACATAATTGACATTGGAAATAAATTATTCAATTCTTTGTATTCTGATTTTTATATTTTCACCCATCTTTTTCTTATAAGTTAACCTTTTGAAATATTGGCTTTGAAAGTCAAAAGTGAAGGAGTCATTTGATATTCAACATTGTCATCTCGTGAATTGTTCCACTATTTAATGAACTAGGGTGCTAGTCCAATCATTTGACTCACTAAGTTGATTATGGTCCCTTCATCCCACATCCCATTATTACTAAATATGATCGTATTATATGGTCTATTGGACTGCCATAAAAAATTAGAAGATGGGACTTGATCCTCTTGACATAAGTTTACCTTTGACCTAAGTGAGATGCATTCGTTAAGCACAATTTAATTTGATGGTTCAATTTATTGTATGCTTCCTGACTCATAACTATATGTCTATGTATACCCCCTAAAAATCCTATTGTTTTTATATTATTCTTTTCTTGGAAAATAAGGGTGTTGGATATCCTCTCGAAGGTTATACATTGGTTGGATGATGGTCTTTGTTAGGGTCCTAACCTCCCTAACCCTTAAAGTAGATAGAATAATATGTTTTCTATGTAATAAAGGCTTACATTAGTAAATAATACCTATGTAATAATGTGAACATGTCCAATGTAAGAATACTTAATATAAGGTTTTTCTCCTAGAAAGATCTTCATCTAGAATGTTCTCTAGAATATTGAAATAATATAAATAAGAGTAGAATACATGGGAGAGTTTTGTCTTGAGAATCATTTTGTATTTGAGCTTTTCTCTTCTCGAGGTTTCCCCCTTGAAGAGGCAAGTGAACTTGGATTTCTATGTAGTAAAGGTATCATTTTTAGAATCAATTGTGTCATTGTGCCTTATTTTTTTCTCTTTCTACTGACAATTTTTATAACAAATCGGTTTCGGGTATGCATAATACAATTGGTACCTTATAAGTGGTATCAAAGCACTTTCCTCTACAAAATTTTAGACAAAAAATTTCAAGCTAGAGACATGTATTTTCGACATCTTTAAAGAACAATGATCTATCATTCAGTGGGTAAAATTGTGATTGGGGAGGATTACACATAGGAAATACAATTGGTTTCACTAGTTACTTGAAACACATTGTTTCACCTTATTGGAAACCTCTGTAACCCTTGTTTGTACCCCTTCAAGTAGTACCACATTAGACAATACATGTACACGACCATTCACTCCCACATGCCCTTGGGTATATAGGTAGTCCCATAAGTATTCTAAAGCCAACTATAGATCATCTTATCGGTCACTTGACTATTATAGTGGCATCAAGAACAACAGTTAGGAAGACTACTCTCATGTACCTGGGTAATTGGGTACTACAACTAAGGTTATAGTCGAGCATCCTTAGTTGGTGCCCTCTGATATTGGGGTGAGTAATACTGTTGGACCTCACTGGTATATCAGATATCTATAGCATAGGGAAAACCCTTGTTCGTAGGAACCCTCAAAATCCTAACCCTTACTATTGAAAAAGAACAAACAAAAAGGAGAAATTATGCAACACAACTTTTCCTCCTGCATCAATATTGTGAAATTACTACACAATTTTAACTACTAAAAAATTGGGCATTTGGTCACTACAATATTATTCAGACCAGAGAATAACTCCGCGGGAATTAAAAAAATTATATTGGTCCCATCGACACCCTTATTTCGGACCTATCCCACTGGATTCCTCTCTTCACCCTAATCGCAGTGGTACTTGTCACTTATATATTTTTTTTCCATGATCCCACCCACCCTCCCCGACACCCTTATTTGGGACCTATCCCATTGGATTCCTCTCTCTTCCCTAATAGTGGTATATATCACTTAGAAGCCTTTTTTTCCATGGTCCCACCCACCATCCCCGACACCCTTATTTGGGACCTATTACATTGGCTTCATCTCTTCACATTGATCGTTGTGGTATCCCTCACCCATAACCTCTTTCTACAGGGACCCACCCAGCCACTTCTTGTCTGTGTACCTCCCCAATGGCCCACACCCACAATATTATGGATAAAATCTCACCAATGCTTTGGAAAATTCTCCCTAGGATTCTCCTATTGATCTTAGACAGATAGTGGGGCTAGACTTCTAATGGTTTCCCTAGATATAAAAAATCAATTCTATTTTACACCAATAGGGGAAAGAATGACCTAACTTGATTCTAAAGGTTTTCCTCATATTTCTTGGCTATTGTAGATATTTATTTATATCTCTAGTCCTTGCAACCTACTCCCCGCACACAAGAACAAACAAACACCAATCTACTTCTTCTCCTAGTGTTAGAAATTACTAATGTAATTCAGATCTAAATTGATCTATCCATTACAAGACTATATCTAAACATTCATGAACATAACACAAATATTTAATAGGAAACCCAATGATCTATTAACTCAAAATGAAAAGAATACATCAAACACAATACCTTTAGTGTAGATACATCCTCCTTGGCCCCTTGCTCCTTGCTCCTCCTCATATTTTTAATCAAAATAGGCAATTTGACTGTGGCTATTGTCGAATGGAGAAGCTCATCCATATTTGGAAAACATGACTCTGCAAATGATTCTTTCTCCCCATGCTCAAGACTTAACTTATTTATATAGATCCTTGGAAGAGGTTTGGGAGAGCTTCTAGAAATTCTAGAAACCAATTGATATTTGAATGATGTGAGTTCCAAGACTGACTCCATGAAGAACCAAATCATCCCTCACTTACCTCTTCGAAAATCTATGAATTAGAATGTTACAGAGGGTGTCGTTGGTTGCAATATTACTGACCAACGACTAGTCGCTTGTTGTCCTATGTATGACAAGAGACACCCTTCAAAAATTCCTAAATATTAAGCTAGAGTTATGTTTTGGCTATCATTTTCAGTTGGATTCCCTTCTGGCCCCGTAGGGTGGAAATTAAGGCTATAAAAAATTCCCCTTAATGTGTGAGGTCCGAAAAGGAATGGATGGTTGAAACACATTACGATAAAATAGTGTCCATGAGGCAGTGTGAGGAGAGAGAAAATAGGTTCGATGGTCAAAGAAGACCTGCAATCAAACACCAAGTATAAAATCATATATAGAACATCCCCTAGGTAGACATACTTAGACTCTGAATAGTATCAAAGCAAGGTTTCCAAAACAATAAAATGCCTATCCATGACATGAAATGAAAGACCATGGCTACGAAAGAATACACAATGGATCCATGTCATAAATAAGATCATATCCATGAGAAAATATAATGTGGATTTATGTAATCAATACGATCATATTCATGAACAAATACAATGTGGATATATGTCACAACATATATATAGATAAGACAACGAGCATTGAGGAACGTGCCCCTAAAGTCTTTAAAATACTCATATACAAGTGATATACTCCAATGCAAATTGGGAGGGGATGTTTTAAATGAAGAATGTGGCCTTAATATCAAGGTCTTCGTCCCAAACCCCAATGGTATGAATCTAGAACATACAAATATATGAGTTGATGTCAATCATGATGGAAACTGTCTGATTATCGGCCATTGATGTATACCATTAACATATGCGAGGGGACCTACCAATGAGGAAGATGGACCCGAGGGCATAGTACAATTTAGCGAGCATGAATAGAGGATCTGATGTCGAACACTCATAGAATCAATTGATCATGAGTCAATGATGTAAAACCATTTTCAATCACGAGGAGGCATGTCATTGAGGACTGCAAGCTCCAAAGTACTAGTTGGTTTCTAGATCCCTCTCCTAGATAATGTGTTATATTCAATAAGAAGAGATTTGTTGAAGGGGGGCCTTAATGTATCCCCCATCAATCGACACAAAACATACACTGGGAGATGATGTGAAGAGATAGTATTGTTGATATTATGGTAGTTGCACGAGGTATTAATCCTCCATGTGTAACCCTGACAAGAATGGAATATTCTGGGAAGAAATAAGAATCCCTAAAGCATTGAACATAACCCTAGAAGACAAGCCGACTAAAGAAAATAATTAATATTTAGTTTTTAGCCTCTAGAAAGAGAAGTCAGACTAGATAGCTAAGGAAGAGAAGTATAAATATAGGATGCTAGATCTCATTTGAACACACATAACTCACAAGTGCAAAAATCTAGTGTGCACTACATAAATTTAGTAAGTGCGCAAGTCTGGAGAGTAGTTGCAGCTGCAGCTACTACAACTTTTATTTTCGATTTTAGGCTTGGACTTTCTCTTGGTTATGGTTTGGACTTTCTTCCTTGTGCACTATCTCTGGAGAGAGGTACACTACATTGATTGGCTATTAGGCATAGGGTTTTCTTTCATAATTATTCTCTTTAAAGGTTAAGGTGATCGGGGGTGGCTTCGACCTATGGTTGGGTGAAAATATTGCTATATTTTCTATGGTTAAACGAGCACCCCTACTTTTCTAACACGTTATGGGCCCACACTATATTTAGATAGTCTAATTGCTGGAATATAGATTGGGAGGATTGGCTCAGTTATAGTTGCAGTTGCAATCAAAGTTTTTGCTGCAGCAACAAAAACCTAACCCTCTTGTTAAGGCACCTTAAGTGAAGATATTGACCTAATTTATGGATAGCCTATTGCACCCTAACCTAGCGCACCTCCTGGTACTCTCAGCAAGTTAAGACGTCAAGTTTGAGTTTTTGGTCAAAGTCAAAGGTTGACCAAGTCAAATTAGTCATGACTTACTCTATGAAGTCAGAAAACAAGTTAGAAGGGGATTCTAACTTCATAGCATGGAATACAAGGATTGACCTCATCCTTTCCTAGAATAAAGTATTGGATATCGTGAAAGGAAAGATCATGGAACCACAGTTTGAAGAAGGAAAAGAGAAGGAACCTCAGAACGTTGCAGTTATGGAGAAGTTCAAGGACAATGACATCAATGCCATGAGTATCATAGAAGACTCTGTAAAAGAACACTTGATACCCTACATCTCTCATATTGACTCATGTAAGAAGATTTATGATGCCCTAACTAATCTCTTCTCAGTCAGAAACATTGAACAAGTAATGAGTCGGAGGAATGAGCTTCGTGACATGAAAATGAATGACAATGAAAGCATAACATCATACTTTGTGAGAATTTCTCAGTTAAGAGATCAAACATAAGCTATTGAAGAAATCATTTCAAGGAACTAGTAAATATAGTACTCAACAACCTTCCCAAGACATGGGATGCATTTTCCACAAGCATGAGCACAAGAAATGAGTATCTCACATTTGAAGAACTTTGGACTCTCTTTGCACAAGAAGAATCAAGTATTAGCATAAAAGAGAAATCCCAAAAGAAATACGATGATCAAGCCTTCACAAAAAAATTCAACAATTTCAGGAATAAGAGGAAGTTTGTCTTAAGGAAGGAAACAAACGAAGCATCAGTTGTCAAAGAAAGGGAACCCTCAAAGAAGGCCAAGCAGGATAAAACATACTTCTTCTTCTAATTCAAGGTAAAAATATTCTTCAAAGTTCTTTTACATACCATGTTTACATAGTTTTTGTACATATCTTGTATATTTATTTCTTAGAAGATAATGGTAAGATGACCTGTAAATAACATACCTTAGAACACATCACCAAAAGACTTCATCCTCCCTTGAAATCCGGCCTTCTTTACTTCTGATTTCCCCTGAAATTCGACTTGTACATAAAATGAATGTATAATGATATGTATTTATACCATTTATTTCACTTTTGTTTAACATTAGGGCCGACCTGACACTTTCTTATTTTGTAATTCTTTTCTTTAATTATCTTCAAGGCCGACCTGTACTTCCTTCTTCAATTCACTTTGTCATCTTCAAAAATTAATTTCTCCTCAACCATGAGGATCCACATGACATGACACATACCATAGGAAACAACATGATGTATACTATCCATCCATGGTTGTTGTATCTTCATGTGAATTTTCCTTCATGTCCAAATACCTTCATCAATCTTGCGGTCCAAGACCAATGAATAGGGTTGACATCAATGGAAACAACCAATTTTTCAAAACTCTCCCCCTTTTTCATTGATGTCAACACTCATGCTCCCCCTATCATCATGATCTGAATTTCTCTTCCCCTTTGACATCAATGTCAAAGGGTGGGGTTGCTCCCCCTAACTTTAATGACAAAATGTAACTCTCTTCTTTGGGGATGCTCCCCCTGAACATATAGCACTTAATAACACTTCATTTTTATTGTCTCTTTCTTCCTTGGATCTTTTTTGTGGTTTTAGGACGTATATGTTACTTGGTATTCTTTCTGAACCTTCTTCTTTGATTTTGCATCTTTGTGATTCAAGCATGAGAGTATATCCTTGATCACACATTTTACTAACACTGATTAGATTATGCTTCAAGTCTTCAACCAATAGGACATTATGTTCTTTTACATTTTTGCTTCCAAGCTCTACTACACCTTCTCCAAGTATTTTGGCAGATGAGTCATCTTCAAATGCAACATTGCCACCCTTTCTCTTCAAGCTGATGAATTTGTCTTGATCCCCGATCATGTGTGAAGAACATCCACTGTCTATGTACCATTCATCTTCTTCTTTACATTCTTCAATGGTCAATGCTATTCGA
>JASDQU010104534.1:63161-79489 GCA_032191745.1 Picea mariana
ATTTCCACAATATTTCTATGTGTATATATTTTAATTGCATGCAGTTCAAAAAAAGTATGTGGAATAACTCATTTGGATGTTGGATATGTTACAGTATGTTCCGCAGAGAGAACAAAGCATTCTCTCGTGTATCGTGGCCCGACATGGGTGGTCGGGGATTCTACAACATGGTATCAGAGCTTCATCTTTCAACACTGAGCCTGGATGGGCCGAGAAAGTCGAGTTGAAGCGAAATGTCATAGAGGAGTGATTTCGAAATGGCCAAATTTCAGTTTGTAGAGCGTCCATGGTAAAAAGTAACAACAATTGGGCGAAATTGGGAAAAATCCCCAATTTCTGTTGTTAAATTCATGTGAAAATCGATAAATTCGACCAAGTGGTGAGATATTCTTGAGTTAATATCTGTTCTAGCAAATTCAGACCTGGAATTGGTCGAATTTGAAGTTACAGTGAAGCCATAACAGATGGAGCGAATTTTGTAATTAAAATTTTCAATTTGTGAATTGATTTTGGGTAAATTCGTTCCAGAAATGTCAACCCACAACGATTTGATGTTGCATAGGTTAAATTGGTGTTAGCGGGGTGAAATTGAGTGAATTTCATGGTTGCAGAATGTCTATGGTGAATTGGGGGAAAAGTTAGGAAAAAGCCCCAATTTCTGCAGCGGAATTCACGAGGAATTGATGCGCATAAAAATGAATATGTGCAGGTGGGCACACTAAAAAGGCATGTTGCACATTAAAAAGCTCATGATATGTAAAAATTGGCACCACGCGGAAAAATGTTGGTGTGCGGGTGCATGCATTAAATTTTGGCGTCACGCGGAAAAATGTTGGTGTGCATGTGCATGCGCTAAATTTAGCATTGCACAGTGTGAAAAATCATAATCTGTGTGTGTGGTGTGCACACACATAATAATGGTGCACGTGGTGTGTGCAATATTGAGAGATCATAGTGGAGTTTGGTTGGTGCACGCATGATGTGGGGATATGTTGTCGCGGAATAGTTTAGTTAATGGTGTGCACAGAATGCTGGTGCGCGGTGAAGGCGTACTAAAATTTGGCATGGTGCAATGTGTATAGTGAAAGGCATGTGGAATATCAGCGCATGATACAAAAACTGTGTGCAACAAGTAATAGTGCAAGAACCAAAACTATACGCGGTGGATATTGGCGCACGACACAAAAGTAGTGCGCGTAAGTTATTGGCGCGATAGATAAATGATGCACAGTGGTTACATGTGCGTGGAGCACGATTTACCTTATGGTTTTGTTGTGCATGGTAAATATGGGTGTACAAGTTGAACTTTGTGCACGAGAAGTCATTTGGATGGTGAACAACAACGAAAAAACTAGTGAATTTCTGCAACATTTTATACTGTTCGAACATCATCTTTTTGTAGCGCGTTTTTGAGGGCCTTAACAACATTTTTAGCTACTCAAAATCCATGAGAACAAAGTGTGCCAACACACACTATGTATCTACATATCAAATAAAATATCTTGGAGAGATCTTTCTAATGGTGTAAATCATTCGTCAAACAGAGCTTTGAAGAGAAAGTTACAACACAAACAATGGAGGGTAAATTTTAAGACCCATCTAACTTCAAAGAGCCATAACTTTCTACTCTAGAATCAGATTGAGGCGCAGGAGTAGTCAATGGAAAGCTATTGAACCATATAATACATTCCTAGAGATGAATTAAATTTATGGGCATGTTAAAAATTTTTAATATGGAAAATAAGGTACCTGTAGCATTCCAGACCAAAAACACAAATTGGCCTAGAACTTCAGCAGGTTGTAACTAGCAGCCAAGAAATCAGAAAAAGGTAAAAATTGGAAAGAGTGTCCATAATATGTATATGAAGAAATCCAATTGAGCTCCTATGAAAAATCCATTGGAGTAGGTGGAAAAATGCATAATTACAACACAAAGTTGCACCAAGTTGAAAAATGAACAGAAAAATTAATGGGCAATTTTTAAATAGCCATAACTTTCTGCTCAAGACTTAGAATTGAGCATGGGAGTAGGCATTGGAAAGGTGTTGGACAATGGAATCTAAATATCCACCCATAAAATTGATCTGGGCATTCAATTTTTCAAGAAATCAGAAGAAAGAATTCTGATATATTATTAAACCAAAATGGTTCATATTTTTCATGAAATTGTTGAGTCAGTTAGCCTGACAAAGTTTTGTTGGCTGCACATTTGGCAGAATTAAAAAAAAATAGATCAGATCAGGATCAAAGTAGATTCCATAGTAATGGATGATGCACAAGGAACTTACATCTAGGAAGATGAAATTATAGGGATGGATGTCCATTTGGGCATTGAAGGAACAAACTCTAATGGACATGGAGAAGGAAGGAGTGAAAATATGAATATGGTAGAGACCATTAAAAAATTGCAGAGGAATGTCCAAAGACATAAATCTGATAATGAAAGGCTTATGAGAGCCAAGGAGTAGCAGGATGACTTCAACATGAATTTAATGCAGAGCTTAAACTGAATAGAAAATAAATTGAATAAGGAGAGTGGCTCAAGAAAATCAGGAAGTCACAAGTCTCCTGATGAGAAAAAAAGAACAAGAAGTGTTAGTATACATCACCACCACTCCCCAAGGAATTCCAATAAGAGAGAACAAATCAACTCAAGTCCATCCCCTGACAGGAAGCATAAGAGTTCCGTGGTGGATGATTGCGAGGAGAAATGAACAAAATCAAATCTCCTACCTTTGATGGTGAGCACAAGAAGGATGAAGATGCAGAGACATGTTTGCTGGGAATGAGAAAGTATTTTCAATTACATAATTATTCTTCTCATGCAGAAGGTATAATTTCCATTTATCAACTCAAGGGAAATGCATCCATGTGGTGGGATCAGCTTGTGCAGGTGCAACACATTAAAGAGAAAAGTGTTACTTGGAGGGAATTCAAGAAGTATTTTGAGAAGAAGTACTTGACTAAGAGATACTATGATAAGAAAATGAAAGAGTTCTTTGACATCAAGCTTGGGAGTATGACCATATATGAATATGAGAGAAGGTTTTTAGAACTGCTGAAGTATGTCTCTTTCATCAAGGATGAGATAGTTAAGATTCAAAGGTATTTGAGTGGATTGCCACCATTCATCAGTGACAAAATACAGTATGATGATCCCAAGACATTGGAGGAGACCATAAGGTGAGCTAAATTCCTATATGATCAGCAAAAAATAAGGCCAAATTTCCAAAAATATTGGGAAGACAAAAAGAAATTCAAGATGGATCAGAGGAAGAAGGGAACTAAGCCACCATTCTTCAGAAACAATCCTCAGGGAAAACCAACTTCTAGAGAACCTAGAATGATTGAGATAGGGGGTCAAAGGCCAAGGCAACCACCTATTCAATGTTGGGGTTGTAAAGGAGATCATATGTTCAGATATTGTCCTCATAGAGGTGAAAAAGTGAGAACTGTTCATAATGTACAACAAGCTGAAACAATGGAGGACATGGGAAGAAATGTACCAAGGATTTATGCATCCCTGGACAACAAGCAAGAAGAGTATCAGTCACATATGATTGAAGTGGAAGGTATGATTAACAACCAAACCATTGCTATTTTAATTGATTCGGGAGCTAGCATAGTTATATAGATCCTAAGATGGTGGAAATTTTGCATTTGCCAAGAAGCAAGCATGGAAAATCTTGGTTGGTGCAGCTGGCTACAGGAGCTAAAAGAAAAGTTAATGAAATGGTTAAGTCATGTCTTATGGACATGAATGGACTGAACACCAGGGCAGATTTGAACATATTTCCTTTAGGTTCCTATGATTGTCCAATTCGGATGGATTGATTGGACCAACATCATGCTATCCTAGACTGTCATAACAAGGCATTTACTTGCTTGGATGAGGAAGGGAACCTAAGGAAAGTGCAGGGAATTCCCAGGGCAGTAACCATCAGAGAAATTTCAGCATTGTAGTTGAAGAAATGTTACAAAAAAAGGTTTCAAATATTTGTAGCTCATATAGAAGATACACCTAAAGATAAGGTACCAAATTTGGAAGATCGTGCAGTCTTGGAAAATTTTGAATATGTGTTCAAGGAGGTACCAGGACTACCCCAAAAGAGAGATATTGATTTCTCTATAAACTAAATTCTTGGAGTAGCTTCAGTGTCAAAGACTCCTTACAGAATGAGTAGACCAGAGCTGAAGGAGTTACAAATGCAGCTTGAAGAACTTTTGAGGAAGGGGTGTATACACCCAAGAGTGTCACCTTGGCGTGCCCCAGTCTTGTTCGTGATGAAGAAATATGGGACATTAATATTGTGCATCAATTTCAGATAGTTGAATAAAGTGACTGTAAAGAAAAAATATCCTCTGCCAAGGATTGATGATCTCTTTGATCAATTGAAGAATGCAAAGATATTTTTAAAGATAGATATCATGTTAGGATACCATCAAGTAAGGATTAAGGAGGAAGATATCAACAAGACCGCCTTCAGGACAAGGTATGGTCATTATGAGTTCACAGTGGTGCCATTTGGGTTGTCAAATGCACCAACTGTTTTCATGTGCTTAATGAATGGTGTTTTCCGAGAATATTTAGACAAGTTTGTCATTGTCTTTTTAGATAACATTCTTATATATTCTAAATCAAAAGAAGAGCATGAGCATCATTTAAGGATGGTGTTGCAAGTATTAAGAGAGCATCATTTGTATGCCAAATTGAGGAAGTGCTCATTTTATCAGAAGCAAATTCATTATTTGGGACATATCATTTCAAAGGATGGGATAGCAGTGGATCCTGAGAAGATAGAATCCATTAGATAATGGCCAGTTCCAAATAATGTGGCAGAGGTCAGATCATTCATGGGCCTTTCAGAATACTATAGGATATTTATTGAAGGATTCTCAAGGATTGCACACCCAATCACTTCCTTACAAAATAAGGGTGTGAAGTTTCAATGGAAATTTGATTGTGAAAAGAGTTTCCAACACTTGAAACAATTATTAACAAGTTCTCCAATACTAAGGATTGTAGACCCAAATGAAGACTTCATTGTATGCAAAGATGCATGTAAAGAAGGACTTGGTGGAGTCCTTAGTCAAAATGGGTTTGTTATTTTTATGAATCAAGGAAGTTGAAGGAGCATGAAAGACACTATGCCACTCATGATTTGGAGTTGGCGGCCATAGTCCATGCCTTGAGGAAATGGAGACACTACCTCATGGGGAAAAGGTTTGAGCTAAGAACATACCATAATGGTTTGAAATACTTATTTGATCAACCAACTCTAAATGCTAGGAAAAACAGATGGTTAGAATTTCTATGCGAATATGACTTTGATATAAAGCATATCAAGGGGAAAGAGAACAAAGTGGTTGATGCACTCAGTAGAAGAGTGCATGAATTGTATGCTATAGCCATTAGCATGTACCAATCATATTTGAAACACATAATTTTAGAGGTTGCAAATTTGGATTTGCAATACAAGGAATTAGTGGAAAAATTACAGCAAGGTAATTTGCAACAGAAAATTGAAGAATACAAGCTAGATAATGATGAAATTCTCATTTACAGGGGAAGAATTTATGTTCCAAATTCCCAGGAATTGAAAAATATGATATTGATAGAAATGCATAATGTACCCTATGCTGGGCACCCAGGATATCATAAAACTATTACAGCTATCAAGAGCCAATATTATTGTCCAAGCATGAAGAAAGAGGTTGTTGATTATATTGCCAAATGTTTGGAATGTCAAAAGGTAAAGGCTGAGCATAGGCACCCAACTGGTTTTCTACAGCCATTACCCATTCCTGAGTGGAAGTGGGAAGTTGTAACCATGGATTTCATCACCAAATTTCCTAGAACAAACAAGCAACATGATTCTATCATGGTAGTGGTGGATAAACTTACTAAAGCTGCCCATTTTATTCCGGTTAAGTTCACTCACAGGGAAGCGAACATTGTTGATGTTTATATGAGAGAAATTGATAGATTACATGGCATACCCAAGACAATTGTGTCTGACAGAGATCCAAAATTTACCTCAAAATTTTGGAAGGGATTATTTAATGGATTTGGAACCAATTTGAATTTTAGTGCAACTTCTCACCAAGAATTAGATGGACAAACAAAGAGGGTGAATCAAGTGATTGAAGATATGTTGAGGATGTATGTTATGGATAGACCATCAAAATGGGAAGACTACTTACACTTGGTAGAGTTTTCTTATAACAATAGGTACCAAGCATCTTTAAAGATGAGCCCATTTGAGGCACTTTATAGAAGAAAGTGAAACACACTGGTAAGTTGGGATAACTTAGCAGATAGAGCAATGGTTGGGCCATATTTGCTCAGGGAAATGGAGGAGAAAACGTTGAAAATAAAACAAAATTTAAAGGTTGCCCAAGATAGGAAGAAAAGATATGTTGATAAGGGCAGAACTCATTTAGAATTTAAAGTTGGGGACCATGTATTATTGAAATTGAAAGCCAACAGAAGTTCCCTGAAGTTGGGAAATTGTTCCAAGTTGGCAACTCGCTATTGTGGGCCATTTGAAATCCTAGAGAGGATTGGTCCAGTAGCTTATATGATTGCATTGCCTGCATCTATGTATGTTCATAATGTATTCCATGTATCATTGCTCAAGAAATATATACCTGATGATAATCATGTTATTGATTGGAATGTGATTCAGGTGGAGCAAGAAGGTGCTTTTCAAGTGCATTCGGTACGCATTATGGACCGGAAAATCAAAGAGCTCCGGAATTGAGCCATAGGGCTTGTAAAGGTCCAATAGACCTTGTACAGTCCTGAGGATGCTACTTGGGAGCATGAGGATGAAATGTGGGCAGAATACCCACATCTTTTTGAAGATTTTTGAAAATTTTGTTGTATATGTGTACATGATGCACCAAGGACAGTGCATAAATAAGGGGAGGGGATTGTAATATCCCTAGGTCAAACCCAATTGTAAATGTAAATGAAAATGTACTTAAGCTAGTGAGTTGTTTGATATCATTTTGTATGCACCCTTCATGGCATAATGCTCACATGTACTGTGCAATAAAATGAGGATGTGTGCACATTCTAGGATACTGTGCACAACAACTTAAGTGTGCATGATTTTGAGGCCAGGGAGCCCTTGTTTATATGTTATGTTTTATAGGCTAGTGAGCTAGTTTTGTGAATATTAGGCCAAAGAGCCTAGATGTTAAAGGCCAATGTGCCTACTTTTGTATATGTCTCAGCATTAATATAAAATACATTGCTACGCGCAGACCAACCACGATAAAAGAGTATGGGGGAATAAACTCCACTAGTTAGGGAAAGGGTGGGGGATAAAAGTTAAGGAAAAGGGGCTAAGCCAGGGAGCTTAAGCCAAAAATGAATATTATATTAATATTTCTTAAAGTATAAAGTATGGATAATTATTTTATCCTAATTTCTAAAGATGGGGACAAGTGGGCCAAAGTAGCTCCCAACATGACAAGTGTCAAGTTGGGGACATGCATACATATTGTTTGGACTTAGTTCATTTGCCATCATTGTATCCATCATCTAGCCATCATACAATCATCCAATCAATCATCCATGATCATTCACACACACACATTGAGATATTCTTTGTACCTTCATGACTGTACCTAAACTTGTATCCATAGCCATTAAGTTTGTGTATCTGGTTAGCTTGGGAGTTGGACTGAAGAAGTGGATTATCAAGCCCGTGGGATATTGAAGAGGTGGGTTTTCAGGCCCATGATCAATTTCTCTCTGGGTGAGAGAATTTCTAGGGAATTGATTTCCTGAAGGTGCTAAACTGCAGTTACAAGGCTCTGAGACTTCCTGTCCGACCTGTTGTTGAAGCCCGAAAAGGAAGTGGGGCAGCTGAAGGACTATTGAGAAGAGAAGGGGAACACTTCCTGGGTGGGACCGGCATGTGGGGAATGAGGGAATGTATGTTGTTAGTTTGAGTTGGAACCAATGACGAAGTCTTTCCTGTTTTCTATGAACCATTATCCTGGTTAGGAATCCCTTTACCCGGGTGGAGTTTAGTCCCTGATCAGGGGTGACACACTGCTGAGAGTGATGAGTAGTGTGGTCTAAGGCTGGGAGGTTTGTGTAAGGTATACATGTATTTGGTGATATTCTTATAAATATAAGTGTCAATTGTGTGATAAATTTACATGTTGCATTATTATTTACGTGTTTATTTTTATGGGTATTGTATGTTATTGTTGTATGTACATGTTTACTGTTTTTTTAGTATGAAACCTTGCATTAAATAATGTATTTGTCTATTTACATTATATATATATATATATATAGATAGATAGATAGATAGATAGATAGATAGATATATCCGCAAGATTTGTGTATGTATATATTTTAATTGCATGCAGTTCAAAAAATGTATGTGGCATAGCTCAGTTGGATGTTGGGTATGTTACAATATGTTACGCAGAGAGAACAAAGCATTCTCTCATGTATCGTGGTCCGACATGGGTGGTCGGGGATGACACAGTGTGATATTTCTCCCCTTGAAATTTGTGATGTTATTTTAGGAGAACCATATTTTTTTAAGCGACATGTTTTGTATGAGTCTAGACCCCGCAGTGTTATTATTACTTTGGGTAGACAATTGTACATGATACTAGAAGTAGCACTGCCTACAACTGTTTCTTTAATATCTACTAAGAAATGCAGTATGGTCATTTTACAGACTGGTAATTTTGTCTTCTTTGTGATATGTGCTTGCAGTAAGAAGAAGGTCGTTGCCACATCTGTGACCTCTACAAAGAGCCTCTCTTTGCATAAGAATTAAGTGGACGGGATCGTGGAAGAGTACATAGACATCTTCTCCTCACCCATCGGGGTATCAATGCACTACCAAGTCAAGCATCCAATTGATCTAACCCCCAATGCATTGTTTCCTAATGGACCAGTCTATTGTTGCTTGCTGATGGAAAATGATGAAATCAAGCACCAGATCCAAGAGATTCTTTAAAAGGGGAAAATATGACCCATCTCATCCTCTTACGAAATCTCAATTGTGTTGGTTCATAAGAAATATGGGACCTAGCAGCTCTACATTTATTACAGAGCATTAAATAAAATCACAGTGAGAAACCGGTACCCAATTCCCCAAATTGATGACCTTATTGACCAACTCAAGGGGGAAATGTTTTTCAACAATATTGACCTAAAGTCTGGCTACTACCAGGTTCCCTTCAAACCAGTTGATGCATGGAAGACATCTTTCAAATCTAAATAAGGTCTCTTCGAATGGCTAGTCATGCCCTTGTCTTAACAAATGCAACAACAAATTTCATGAGATTGATGGATGATGTATTGAGACCCTTCACCAACTCTTTTGTGGTGTTATATCTGGATGGAATCCTCATCTTCAGTAGAACTTGGGAGGATCACATGCATCATATTCAACAGGTTTTGGGTACTCTACGACAACAAAAGCTATATGCCAACTTGGAAAAATGATCCTTTGGCATGAACATGGTCCAATACTTGGGCTAAAGTGTTGATGAGCATGGGGTACATGTGTATCACACTAATAGCCAAGTCATTCATGATTGTCTAGCCCCGATTAAACTAACCGAGATTCAGAGCTTCTTGGGACTTGACAACTTCTACTGAAGGTTCATGTTGGGATTCTCCTATATTGCATGGGCCCTCAGCCAAGTAACCAAGGGCGGTGGCAAGGAATATTTCTCATGGGGGTAAGAACAACAACAAACATTTGATGATCTGAAGCATCACTTGTGCTCATCTCTAGTACTCTCCTTACCTGATTTGTAACAACCGTTCAAGATTGAGATTGATGCCTCTAACTATGTTGTAGGTGCAGTTCTCACTCACCATGGTCATCTAGTAGCATACCATAGTGAGACACTCTCAGATACTACCTAGAAATACCACACCTATGAGAAAGAAATGTATTCCATTGTGCAAGCCTGATGTCAATGGAAACATTACATTCTGGGAAAGGAGACAATCATTCACACTGATCACAAGCCTCTGCAATTCATACAGACATAAGTGAAGTTGCAGAATAAATGCCATAAAAATTGGTCCACATACCTACAACAGTTCCATATCAACATCGAGTATAAAACATGGAGCACAATTCATGTTGTTGACTGCCTCAATTGCCCTCCCATTTTTTCACTCACCACAGTGCTCCATTCCTGTGGGCATGAGGCATCTGACTGGCCCCAACTTTATCAGCATGACCCTGACTTCTCCACCACCTATAAGATCTTGGGCACAAGAGAAAATTTCACCGATTTTTACATCCAGGATGGAATGTTATGCCATCTGGGCCACCTATGTGTTCCCACAAGAGAGTGTGCAAAGATGATTTGGGAGGCTCATTATAGTCGGATGGAAAAACATTTTGGCATGGAGAAAATTGTGGTCGTTCTATAGAAACATTTTTGCTAGCCAAAACTTCGACAAGACATCAACAAGTATATCAGATCTTGCACTTCCTATGCCATTTCCAATCCATCCATCAAGAAGTAAGGCTTATACACCCCTCTTCCTGCTCCCGAGAGGCCTTGGGAATCCATCTCAATGGATTACATGTATGGCCTTCCATCCACCAAGCATGGCAATGATTGTGTATTTTTGGTGGTTGATCAGTTTTTGAAGATGGTCATTATCACATCCTGCAATAAGAGCATCATAGAGGAAAATAATGCCAAGCTCTTCTTTGAATGTGTGTGGGTCCATTTTTTGATACCACATACCATCACCTAATATTGGGACAACATGTTCCTCAACACATTTTTGTCGAGTATCTGGTCATTGTTGGACACCAATCTCACTAAATCCATTGCTTTCCACCCCCAAACCAATTTCCGGATAGAGGTCGTCAATCAGATGATTGTGCACATCCTGCACATGTACAAATATAAGCATCCATGTACATGGGATGAGAATATTCCCTATATTCAATACAACTACAACAAGGCTCTCCATAGCTCCACCGACCATAGCCCATTTCTGGTGGGGATAGAATTCCAAACCTTGGGTCCCATTGATGTTGCACTACCTATTGCAACCATATAGGAAAAATATTCCCATGTTCAGTCTGAGGCTGACAAAGCCACCAGATTCATTGAGCGGATTCAACACATATTCTAATAGGTCCATGAGATTTTTCATAAAGCCAATGCTAAGTACAAGCAACACCATGATCAAGATCGGGTACCGCACCGATTTCAGGTGGGAAATAAGATTTGGTTACATTTGCATAAAAATCACCATACATGGCCCCATCGGAAGCTCTTCCCACTTCTCTATGGGCCTTACACTATCACCAAGGAATTAGGTAGCAATTCTTTTGAGCTCAACACTCCACCCTTCCTTTTCTTTCACCCAGTGTTCAATGTGGACCTCCTTCGACCATATTTTCCACCATTATTCGACACCTCGAAAATCAAAAAACAATTGACACCAACATAGCTCAACCTTGACTACATGGAACGTGCATCCACTGATCAAATAGTGGACACACAGGTCAAGGGAACTCAACAACATAGGATCCAGGTTTATCGGGTTTTCAAGGCAAGGCAACTTGTACACCAATGCAAGTGGCTCACCTGGGGCCAAATTCAACAGAAGTTTCCTTACCTGATGGGGCCACTCAATGAAATGAAAACCATTTCTTCCTAAGGAGGGAGGACTGATCCAGGTGGATATTGGTTCCCACTCACCTATTCCAACTGGCTCCTCTTGAAAAAATTTAGTTCAACACGTTCTTCTATAATTCTTTGTAATTGTGGGTTCTACACTTCCGAGGTTGTTTGCATCCCTACACAGATTCCAATTGGATATTGGTGGTCTCCCACCTAATACAATTGGTTTATTTTGGATTTTTTCATGTCAGCACATCTTTTTATACTTCCAGGGTCGTTTTGGAGCCCTAAATAATGTTTTTTTGATTTGCCACAATTAAATTGTAGATAGAGTCAAAGTTTGACGATATAATGTGTATTTCTTGAAAATACCTTTCCAATGGGATATCACACACTTAAAATGGAGGTCGTATGAAAAGTTATGACCTTGGGAATTTGAGGTACCAACTTACCCATTGGGGCCCACATAACTTTTGGCGTTGTGAAAACCATCAACTTGCGAAGTTTCTCTATTAAATATTGCAGTAATTAATTCATTCTTGGCTAGTTCCAGTAGCATTCGACATTAGAGATATTTGTAAATGATCACTCAACAATTGATTTATTTCCAATGAGTAACAATGACAATCATTCTAAAAGCATCCATGAATGATCAACACGAGTAAAATCCTCGTTTCAACTTCTGGTTTCTTTGTAGGATTATATGGAAGCAACGACAATAAATGCTTTGCGTCTAGGTTTCTTTATGCATGTTATCTTTATGAAAGCAAGAATATATGATCAACTACCAATGCACATGTCTTATTTATGTTCTTATATATCCAAATTCTTCAGGTTCATACCACCCCCATCCTGATCTAGGTGAATATTGGTGGTCACCCACCTATTCCAACTGGCTCCTCTTGACAGTTTTTAGTTCAACACGTTCTTATGTATTCTTTGTGATTGTGGGTTCTACACTTTCAGGGTTGTCTAAAGTTATACATAGCTTCCAGGTGGATATTAGTGGCTTCCCACCCAATCCAAATGGCTTATTTTGGATGTTTTCATGTCAGTACATCTTTCTGTACTTCTAGGGCCGTTTTGGGGCCCTAAACAGTGTTTTTTTGGCTTGCCACAATCAAATTATAGACAACATCAGATTTTGACTGCATAATGTGTATTTCTTGAAAATACCTTTCCAACGGGCTATCAAGCACCTAAAATGGAGGTTGTATGCAGATGTTACGACCCTGGGAAGTTGAGGTACCAACTTACCAATCATGGCCCACATAACTTTTGGCGTTTCATCTTAGGTTTTTGGATGTCTAAGGTTTTGGAAGTAATGAGTAATGTTTAAAAGTCCTTAGGAGCCTCATTGTAATCATTCTTCTCATACATATGCACATAGCATCCACATCTCTTCTTAGAGATAACTGCCACCATTCGAGCAAGTTGTTTTGACTTCTCTAGTTTTACAGTTTCAACCTATTTTATTTATTCAATAGAATTTATTGTTCTCTAGATATTTGTTGTTGTTCTCAGTATCTCTATGATATTGTATTCAGTCTATTATTCTTTTTTTTCCGCTCATAAATATGTATCACATCTATTGTAGATATTCAATATTACTTTCATCCATGAACAATCTCAATTCAAGTCACACAAAAACAAAACCAAAATGTTGTAGTCTAGGAAATTGAGGCAAGCTTTCAAGAGATAATACATTGGAATGCACATCAAGACACACACACACACACACAATCCCAAGAAACAATGAGATAAATGTGGGGAAGGGCATCCAACCTTTTCCTTATTCCTCCTTTAGGGTTATTTATACAATAGGTAAATGGTTGGAGCGGTTGCACCTGCTCCAACTAATCATTCATTAGGTTCTTTTTATCCTTTATTACATACATTCATATATATTTACTTGACTTCATCCACTCTATGTCTAATGTATAATAATACATGGATGTGATTTATATTAGGGCATAAGAGCCCCCCTCAATAGACATGAAAAAGATACTATCGAGTATACTTTTATCTCTCTTTCGTGATAGTTAAACCATGAAGGGGACACACATGCAAATAAAAATTAAAAAAAAAGAGTGGGGGTTTTTTACAATTGGTCTATTCTCAAAATGGAAGTGTCATTCAAATCGCCATTGAACATTGAACCTATTTGAGTCATCAACTTACAGTTGGGTTTTATCTCTCCTAGGAGTTATTCAGTAATATGAGTCAGAGATACTCCTCTAGCTGGTTACTCTTCAAATCATGGAGAGTGCTTCAATGCATCCTGCATTATTTTACTATATTCATCAAGCTCTTATGTCTTGCTGCAAATTCACCATTGTGTTGTTCTATATGTTCAAGGGAAGTTTAATCCTGAGTCGACAATATGTTGTTTTGTTGACTTTTTGTGTCATCCACCCCTGTGTCAATTTTACTTGTTGATACTTTTAATGAAAGTAGGTGTGCTCGTTTAACCATAGACAATAAATAAATATTTTCACCCAACCATAGGCTGAATCCACCCCTGAGCACCTTAACCTTGACAGAGAATAATTTTGGAAGCAAACCCTAGGCCTAATAGCCAATCAATGTAGAGTACCTCTCTCTAGATCTAGCACACAAGGCAAAAAGTCCAAACCATAAATAAGAGAAATTCCAAACCTAAAACCAAAAATACAAGTTGTGGTAGCTACAGTTGCAACTACTCTCCAAACTTGTGCACTTACTAAATTTCCACAGTGTGCACTAGATTTCGGCAGTTGTGAGGTGTGTGTGTCCAAATGAGCTCTGGAATCCTGTATTTATACTTCTCTTCCTTAGTTGTTTGGGATGACTTATCTTTTTGGAGGCTAAAAACTCAATATTAATTATTTTCTTTAGCTGACTTGTCTTCTAGGGTTATGTTCAATTCTTTAGGGTTTCTTCTTTCTTCCCAGAATATTCTATTCTTGTCAGGGTTACACGTGGAGGTTTAATACCTCCCGAAACTACCATAATATCAACATTCCCTCCGAGCTAGGGAGGTATTTAAAGGTAATGGTATTGATCAAAAACATAACATTCAACCGGTAGCATCATCATAGCCACACAGACTATCTCATGAAAAAATCATAAACACCATCATCACTATCAGAATCATCTGATAACATCATTTGTATCATCTCTCAAAGTCATACTCTATCTAAGTAATGAGGCATGATGTTGGATAAGTCACTCACTCCAAAAAATGATACAATAACTATTCTTCTAATCCATGTTGGATTACTGAGAGGGGGGGTGAATCAATAATAGAGCAATTTAATCCTTTTTCACCATAAAATGCAAGTGTTATATCAATGTATCATTATCATCCAAAAGTTGCAGAGCAAATAAACAATGAACAAATGAGAAATAGCACACATACATAGTACACCAGTGTTTTACATGGAAACCAAAAGCAGGAGAAAACCACAGAATTCTTTTTCATATATGTCTTTAAGAATTACATTCATTGGAAGCACCAACTTCCTTTGTTTTCTAGCTGCAATTGGAAGTAAGCTCCAACCCCCTAGTTTATCAGGCTACAACTTGAAGGAAGCTCCAACTCCCCAATTCTCTAGCTACAATCAGAAGGAGGCTACAACCCCCTATGTTCTTCGACTATAACCAAAAGGTGGCTACAACCACCTGTCCTTGCCCCGTCCGACCACCTTGACGTAGAATTAGAATGATGGAACCACTATCACACTATCACTGTGAGATATACTGCTATAAACTTCTACCAATCAACCTATAATCAACATGTAACAACCTGTACATATAACATGTTCCAACATGTACCATACATCAACCTGTACCATAAACAAATGCATCAACCATGCATCAAACCTGTACAAATAACATGTCACAATAACCTGTACAAACAACCTATAATCAACCTATACCATAAACAAGTGCATCAACCATGCACCAATCTATACCTCAACATGTACCATCAACGAATGCATAAACCATGGACCAAATATGTACCAATCATGCATCAAATACACATAAACTATGACTCATCAATGTGTACCAACATCATCAACTATACACCTCATGTATGTGCCAACTCATCAACTACTTGTCTCAACCATGTACCCAACATGTACCTCAACCATATACCAAATACATATACCAATATAACCATCAAAATTTCTCTTGCAATACATCATGCTATCCATAACCAAATACCATAAACCCTTACATCAAACCATGTTCCATAACCTCACTCTTATGTAGCCTCAAGGATGTATCATTCATAAGCCAATCATATACTAATACGACTAACAAGTGTCTCTCACAATTCACCACAATATATTCCAATAAATCAAACTAAGTGCACTGAAAATATACTTCAATAGATCTTCCTCAAAACCATTCTACAACAAGCCCTAAACTTCCAAGAGGGCATCCAACAGATTTACAAGGAAAACCCTCAACTAGATTCATAAGTTCAACACTACACATATGAAAACCATACCTTTTTCTTCTTGTAGTGTTCTGTTGCTGCACTTTTTCTTCTACGGTTTTTCTTTCGCACTTTTCCTGCCGCAATTTTCCTGCCACACTTTTTCTGCCATGGTTTTTCTGCCACACTTTTCCTGCCATGATTTTCCTGCTGCACTTTTTCTGCCACACTTTTCCTCCCACGATTTTCC
>JASDQU010104534.1:79955-90061 GCA_032191745.1 Picea mariana
TCTTTTGTATCCACTTTGACTTATAGTACACTCATCACTTCACTTTATTATTTACCTTCTAACCATCTTAAACCACTTTCCTTATTTTAGAGTTAACCCACTTCCAACCACTTGTCCACTTAGTAATTTCTCCATTAACTTTATTATTTAAATAATTTCTTTTGTATCCACTTTGACTACGTTGACCTTTTGGGGATTATAGATGACTCATGAGGGTTCTTTAACTTCACATGGTCATAACTCTCTAACCGTGAGGTGTTATGTGACGTTCCACGTACCACAAGAAATGGCATGAAATGTACTATCCATCTAGAATAGTCTTACCTTCAAATATATTAAAACTCATACCATTATACATCAGACAAAATTGGTTCCATTACTCAAACCTCTGTGCTACCGGAATTTGCTACCGAACTTTCTTCAAGGGTTGACATCAATGACAACCAACCCAATTAATCAACATTCTCCCCCTTTGGAATTGATGGAAACACTCTAATGCAATACTGAAGTCATATCACTCATGATCCCCCTGTGATCATTGCTCCCCCTAGAACCATGCCTCTGTTCTCTTTCTCCAAGCATTTAGCTTTGCATCTGATAAATCTCTCCCCCTTTGTCATCAATAGCAAAGGTATATTTCCTTCCAAGGTTGCTCCCCCTCACTGAACTCTTCCTAAAACTGATCTCCCAACCTGAACTGTCCTCTTTATGGTGCTTCCTCATGTAAATATAATACATATAATATAATCATTCAAAATAATTCATTTTGGAGTAGAAATTACTCCGAGTCTCTGGCGAAGATACTCAAAAGCTTCCCGTGGAAGCGGTTTTGTAAAGATGTCTTCCACTCGTTCTTTTGTGCCCACATATTCAACTCTAATGTTTTTCTCTAAAACTTGTTCCCGTAGAAGGTGATACTTGATTGGAATGTGATTCATCTTGGAGTGCATCACTGGGTTCTTTGAGATACTGATGGCGCTTATATTATCACAATATATTGGAATGGGCTCATCATACTCAACCTGTATATCTGTCAAAGTTTGTTTCATCCATAGAACCTGAGTACAACATCTTGATGTTGCAATATACTCTTCTTCGGTTGTAGATAAAGATATTGATGATTATTTCTTTCTTAACCAAGATACTAAACACTCACCCAAGTGAAACGATGCTCCACTGGTGCTTCATTGATCATTAATGAAACCTGCCCAATCTGCATCTGTGTAGGTAACAAGTGATAGATCATTTCCTTTTGGATACCATAATCCAAACTCTTTTGTTCCTTTGAGATATCTAAAAATCCTCTTCACTGCTAAGACATGTGATTCCTTTGGTGCTGCTTGAAATCGCGAAACTTGTCCAATTGCTTACATTACATTTGGTCTAGATGTTGTCACATATAGTAAGCTACCAATCATTGACCTGTATTACTCTGTTTTGTAGACTTTGAATTATCATCTTTGTTGAACTTGCAACTAGTTTGCATAGGAGTGGTAATTGGTTTGCAATCTTCCATTTTGAACCTCTTTAGTCTTTCTTTGATATACTTAGTTTGGGAAATAAAAATTCCTTGGTTTCTTTGATGTATCTAAAGACCCAGAAAGAAGGATAGTTCTTCGAGTAAAGACATTTCAAATTCATTATGCATATCCTTTGCAAATTTCTATCTTAACCTGTTATCATTGCTTCCAAAAATAATAGCATCAACATAAAATTCAATTAATAAAATACTATCTTGAGTTACCTTGATGTAGAGGTTGTTTTTTTCACTTCATTTTCTGAACCCTACCTATTGTAGATATCTATCTAGTCTAGAGTACCATGCTCTAGGAGACGTTTTTAGACCATACACGACCTTCTTTAATTTTCACATGTAATCTACGTTCTCTGACCACTGAAATCCTTCTAGTTGTTCGATGTAGACTTCTTCTTCATCTTCTACTTCTTCTTCATAAAGTTGTTCCATTGATTCATTTTCTTCTTCCTTTAATTCTTGTCCACCTGTTTCATCAATTGTTACATTGATTCTTTCCACAACCTTGTTCAACCTCATATTGTAACACTTGTATGATTTCCTTGTACTTGAGTAACCAAAAAGTACTCCTTTGTCCCCACGAGAGTCAAACTTTCCCATTCTTCCATCTTCTCTTTTGATGTAGAATTTGCTTCCAAATACTTTGAAGTTATTCACATTTTTTGGTGTTCATTTCCATAACTCGTAGGGATTTTTTTCATTGTTGTTTCTGAGCATTACTCTATTTTGAATGTGAATTTTTGTATGCACTGCATGTGTCCAAAAACTATCTGCCAATTTTGAATCCATTAGCATTGTTCAAGCCATTTCTTGTGTAATTATCATCCATTATGATAATGTGCCTTTGTCTCTGAATCACTCTTTGAACCAATCTATGAATCCATGTTCTCGTCCACTGTCATATATATTTCCAAACCTGCTAAGTGTTCTTATGAATCCATCTCTATCCATACTGTCCAAGACTCTACTGCACAACTGTCCATAATGTTGACCCATTTATCACTATACTATCATGAAGTATTCACTACTACAACTAATTGTACTTCTGCTAACTGACTGCTCTAGATATATCTATTCAAACTCTACAAGTTGCTCGAAGGATGGTTCTTTGGTATGTCACAACTATCACATAGACTCCCCATGTCTAATATTCATGTTACCTGGGAGTATCTAAGTCGGATGGCTTAGAACAATTCATGCTCTGATGTGTATTCATCATCATCTTCATTGGTAGATTTATCATCTCTCTGAGATCTCACTTCTTTCTTTCTGTTTGTGGATTCATCTTTCACTACAATGATTGAAATTACAATATCTTGAACTTGTTCATTATTTACTTGTCCTTCTTTTGTTTCAGTTGTTTTCCAAACCTTTATGTATCTGACATCTTTCTTTTTCTCTGTAGAATTTTCTTCAACTCGTTTTATTGCCAATCTTGCAATATTTGGGACCTAGTCTTTGTTCACCCATTCTTCGTGTTTTCTTATCCATACTTTCTTACATCTAATATAAGTGTTCTCTTTCATGGAAGTATCGATCATGCTTCTACAATCACTAGCTATGTGTCCATAGTTATGATATTTGTAACATTCAATGTTACATGGGGCCACATAGGCATTTATTTCTTGAACATTTCTTTTATAATCCCTGCAATTTGCAACCTTATGTCCAAAGTTAGTACAATAAAAAAAATGACCATAAAAGAAGTTTTGCATACCTAGGAGAAATTTCTTTCTGGCGTAGTCCTTTTGAATTTTTTCCTTGACTGATCATGATCATGATTGAAGCTTCTTTTTGGATTGAACATGGATGGTCTTCTTGAATATGTATCTTCAATAGTTTTCTTAGATTCTAGTTGACCATGATTCCTTCCATTGAGTACTTCTACATAACTCTTTATATTTTCTCCATTCTTCTTTTCTAGCAACCTAGAGTGCTTCTCTTCATTCTCTATAATTGATGTGGGTGTTTCTGTCTCTTCAACATTCTTGTTGAGCTTGACAATTTTCCTTCTCAATGTGACAACTTCTTATTCAAGCTTCTCAACCTCTTCTTCTTTCTTCATTATCTGAGACTTCATGACTTCTTCTGTTCTTTTCGCTTCTTCAAGCTGAATTTTTAATGTGATTATTTCTTCTTCAAATCCTTTCTCTTCTTGACCAAACTATGCCTCAAGTTGGTTTAGATCGTTAGTTCTTTCCTTAAGATGATCTGTCAATATATTCTCTCTCATTTCTTCTTCTTCCTTCTGTGCTTCTATGTTGGCTTCCAAATATTTCTTTTGATATTCAAGATTTTCTTTGAACTTTATGGCTTCTTCCAGCTAAGTTCTTAAGTTCTCGATGACTTGGGATTTTTCAAAAATGTGAACACTTTCCTTTTGTTTCATAAATTCTTTGTTGAGTGACTTGTTTTCTTCTCTTAGCTCATCTAACGCACTAATCAATTATGATTCATAATTGTCTTCCTTTTCAATTAGTTTTTTTGTCTCATTTTATTCATGGTATTCTATTTCAAGATGTCCGCATTTTTCACAATTAAAGCAAAACAACATACCTATGGTGATTATGTACTCTTCATCTTCTGAATCTATTTGACATGGTGAACATAATTCTTCTTGATCTGTATCTGCATATTCTTTGGCATTTTCAGAATCTGCGATGGGTGAAGAATATATGTCACGTAACTTATCCCAAATTTCTTTGGTTGATGAACATTTACCAACCTTTTGTCTTACCGAATTAGGTAATCCTTCCGAGATGAAATCCATTGTTATTTTGTTATTCTTCTTCAATTCCTTCTTGGTTGTAGTCTTTTCCCTTTTTGAACTATCAAATCCTATAACAACTGACAGCCAAATATAATTTCCTTGTGCCTGTAAAAATACTTTCATCCTTCTGCTCCACATCTCATCCTTTAAACCATTATGACCATTAAACATGGGTACTCCATTATCATAATAATCCATGATCTCCTTCCAGTGGTTAAACTATTTCCTAAAGGAACCTGCTCTGTTACCAATTGTTGGATTACTGACAGGGGGTGTGAATCGATAACAGAGCAATTTAATCCTTTTTCACCATAAAATGCAAGTGTTATATCAATGTAGCATTATCATTCAATAGTTGCAGAGTAAATAAAAAATGAACAAATGAACAATCACACACATACACAGTAACCAGTGTTTTACATGGAAACCAAAAGCGGGAGAAAACCACATAATGATTTTTCTTATATGTCTTTAAGAATTACACTAATTGGAAGCACCAACTTCCTTTGGTTTCTAGCTACCACTGGAAGGAAGACCTAACCCCCTAGTTTCTCAGGCTACAAATATAAGGAATCTCCAACTCCCAAATTATATGGCTACAACCAAAAGGAGGCTACAACCCCCTATGTTCTCTGGCTACAACTGGAAGGTGGCTACAACCACCTATCCTTGCCCTGTCCAACCACCCTAATCTAGAAGTAGAATGATTGAACCACTATCACACTATCACTGTGAGATATACTACTGTAAACCTGTACCAATAAACCTGTAATCAACCTGTAACAACCTGTACATATAACATGTGCTAACATGTACCATACATCAACCTGTACCATAAACAAATGCATCAACCATGCATCAAACCTGTACAAATAACATGTCACAATAACCTATCCAAACAACCTGTAATCAACTTGTACCATAAACAAGTGCATCAACCATGCACCAACCTGTACAATCAACGAGTGCATCAACCATGCACCAAATATGTACCAATCATGCATCAAATACACATAAACTATGACTCATCAAGATGTACCAACATCATCAACTATACACCTCATGTATGTGCCAACTCATCAACTATTTGTCTCAACCATGTACCCAACATGTACCTCAACCATATACCAAATACATATACCAATATAACCATCAAAATTTCTCTAGCAATAGATCATGCTATCCATAACCAAATACCATAAACCCTTACATCAAAACATGTGCCATAACCTCCTTCTTATGTAGCCTCAAGGATGTATCATTCATAAGCCAATCATATACCAATACCACTAACAAGTGTCTCTCACAATTCACCACAAGATACGTTAATAAATCAAACTAAGTGCACTGACAATATACTTCAATAGATCTGCCTCAAAACCATTCTACAACAAGCCCTAAACTTCCAAGAGGGAATCCAATAGATTTACAAGGAAAAATCTCAACTCGATTAATAAGTTCAACACTACACATATGAAAACCATATCTTTTTCTTGTTGTAGTGTTATGTTGTCACGATTTTTCTGTCGGGGTTTTTCTGCCGCACTTTTTCTGCCACACTTTTCCTGCCGCACTTTTTCTGCCGCACTTTTTCTACCGCACTTTTCTTGCCGCGATTTTCCTGCTGCACTTTTTCTGCTGAAGTTTTTCTGCCGCACTTTTCCTGCAATGATTTTCCTGTCGCACTTTTTCTACAACACTTTTCCTGCCACGATTTTATTGCGGCACTTTTTCTGTCTCATTTTTCCTTCCGCGATTTTTCTGTTGCACTTTTTTTTTGCCACAATTTTCCTGCCGTGATTTTTTTGCCGCACTTTTCTCTATCAATAATACCTTCCCAAATAACCTTTCACAAAATAAATATTCAATGATATTCAATAGGTGATTAAATGAGAGACCTTTGCCTCTTATTTATACTTTCATGTAGCTTCCTCAAGGGGTTACCTTCTAACCATTTTAACCCATTTTCCTTATTTTAGGGATAACCCACTTCTCCACTTAGTAATTTCTCTATTAACTTTATTATTTAAATAATTTCTTTTGTATCCACTTTGACTTATAGTACACTCATCACATCACTTTATTATTTACCTTCTAACCATCTTAAACCACTTTCCTTATTTTAGAGCTAACCCACTTCTAACCACTTGTCCACTTAGTAATTTCTCCAATAACTTTATTATTTAAATAATTTCTTTTGTATCCACTTTGACTACTTTGACCTTTTGGGGCTTCTAGATGACTCATGAGGGTTCTTCAACTTCACATGGCCATAACTCTCTAACCGTGAGGGGTTATGTGACATTCCACATACCACCGGAAATGGCACGACAGGTACTATCCATATAGAATAGTATTACCTTAAAATATATTAAAACTCATACCATTATACATCAAACAAACTTGGGTCCATTACCCAAACCTTTGTGCTACCAGAATTTGCTACCAGACTTTCTTCAAGGGTTGACATCAATGACAACCAACCCAATTAATCAACAATCCAAACATATGTTCTAGAAGAATAACTGTTCCAATAGATGTTGGAAGCCACACCATGGGATACAAGGATTATTCTTCTAATACAGCCATATGCCCTAGAAGAATAAATGTCCTGGACCATTTTCTGCATGGAGAATGTTTGTCCACCAGCACACTGACTATTCATCTAGATGATAATCATTTCCAACACTAATGATAGTCTTCATGGAAATAGGAACAATTTCATTCAATAGAACACATTTGTGTCTATCCATAGTAGTAGCCAACTAATATCCAGTGGCACACAACCACACCAAGTAGCACATGACTACTTAATCAATGACCCATAGTCACAACCACTGGAACACATCCACCACAGTGGCATACATATGTTTTCCAGAGATATATAGTCTCCACAACAATCATATCATCTGATATCAACTTGCATAAAACAATATCATGATACAAAATGCGCCATCTGGGCCATTCTTCCACTCACATCTGTGAGATATGGAAGATCATCTACCCTTAGAAGGTAAAACACTAGCGATGGGCTATCTGGACTATTCTTCTCAAGAATATAGGAACAACTATCCCTGATTTTTTAGCTTGGACCATTCACCTAACTGGGTCATTCCTCCGGCACTAATCATAGTGCAACCTAGAGAGAATTAGTCTATCCTAGGGAATTTCTATCCCTGATTGATGAATATGGCCCATTCACCTAACTGGGCCATTCCTTCAGCACTAATCATAGTGCAACCTGGATAGAATGAGTCTACCCTAGGGAATGACTGTCTGAACCATTTCCTAATGGAAATTATTGTCCTGCACCAACCTCCAAAATGGACCATTCTTTGAAACTACTCACAACTGTGAAATTTGAAAGAATGACTGCCCAATGAGGCGAACCATTCTACTTGACCACTACTCAAAGTGATTTCCAAGAAGAATGAATTTCCTATACCATTCCCCCACATTGGCCACAAGGGTAATCAATGTCTATGGTACATCAACAATCTATCAAACCATTTTTATTACAAAAATGACTATCCGATCTGGACCATTTTTTGAACTGGAAAATGCCTGTACATCAGAAATATCAAACCACTTTTCAAACTGGAAAGGAACTGCTCATCCTGGACCATTTTTCAAACTAAAAAATGACTGTCCATAAATCAATAAAATATCAGTTCTCACTCCCAACATGGGAGTAATATCTTCCTTTTTCAATAAGGGATTCATCTCCATGAGCCCCAACTTGTTTCTTGAGTACACACAAATTTCATCTTAGACAGAGGCTTTACCAAAATATCTTCTATCTTCTTATCTGTGGAGATATATTGGAGAAACACTTCTCTTTTCTGGACTTCATCATGACGAACATAATTCTTGATCTCAATGTACTTCGGTTTGTCATGGAACACTGGTTTTCTCTGATGACTTCATATATCTCTGATCATTACAATATATCATGGTCGAATTCAACACTTATGTTTCCTGCTAGCTCATGACTTTGTGGCAAGGTTCAAACTAAAACATATCCAAGTAGAACTTATTTTGTGATCATGAGAGTTTTCCATGGATTATAAATCCATCATCCCAGACTTCTGAGTAACTATTCTGATACACTATCTCTGTCATGGAAAGTTTTCACCACACTTTTGTTGTATATGAGATACTCTACATCAAATCGTTTGAATCCATACAAGGTCTTCTTATATCTGCATACATGGGTCTCTTTCTGGTATGAGCTTCTTCCTCACTTTCTTTATTGGGAAGAACAATATTTTACATGTAAATTCCAATCCATGGATACTACACAAAGTATATCTAATTTACTGGAACAAGTTGTTGTTGGAATATTTGTTGTTGTCATTGATGTCAACCCTAGTCATTGGTCTTGGACCGCAATATTGATGAAGGTATTTGGACATGAAGGAAAATGGACATGCATATACAACACCCATGGATGGATAGTATACATCATGTTGTTTTTGGTGGTATGTGGAACATCATGTGGATCCTCATGGTTGAGGAGAAATGAATTTTTGAAGATGACAAAGTGAATTGAAGAAGGAAGTACAGGTCGGACCTGAAGATAATTAAAGAAAAGAATTACAAAATAAGAAAGTGCCAGGTCGGCCCTAATGTTAAAAGAAAGTGACACAAATGGTATAAATACATATCATTATACATTCATTTTATGTACAATTCGAAGGCCATATTTCAAGGGAGGATGAAGTCTTTTTGTGATGTGTTCTAAGGTATGTTATTTACAGGTCATCTTACCATTTTCTCTATAAATTATTTTATAGAACGATTTAGATGGTGACATTGATATGGTATTGAGAAGAAATATCAAGGTACATGTGGTAAAAAAATTCATCTCTTTATTCTCTACAATTATGGAGATACACTTTGTGGAAGATAGGGTTTTTGACTAGTCTTGAAGCTAGTCAATAAACAAGTGTTCTGGGTAAAACAGTCATAACTTCTTCATAGAGAATCCAAATGAAGTGAGACCAATTTAATTGGAAATATTATAGGCTTTAGTTTCTTGTGTGAGATTTTTCAAATCATATGTTAAATATTTGGCACAGGGCATTCTGTACAAGTTCGCTCTCCTGAATAAACCAGAATTGAATAAGGTCTACCATTCTCTCTATAAATTCTTTTTGGGGAGGATTCAAAGAGTGAAACTTGGAGGTGTTTCATAGAATACATTGAGTAATATTATATACAGGATCAGAGTATTCCAATAATTGAAGAGTTGTAGAAGTTGAAGAAGTCTCAGGAAGCATTATTAGGTTCTATGTGATGGTTGGTTGATGGTGATGATTTAATGTAAAGTTTTATTATCTCTCATATATTATTGGGTGGAAGGAAGGGGAAAGGATGGATATGTCAACCCTTTCTTGATATTGGAGGATTGTATCTTNGTGCATAGTGTATTGGTGTAACTCTTATACTATTGTTCATTTCTCATTGGATATAATTGAATGGTTTAAGTATAATTTGAAAAAGTTTCTAAATTGTACTTGATACTGATTCACCCCCCTCTCAGTATCAACAATTGGTATCAGAGCAGGTTACCTTCAGTATAGTTTAACCACTGGAAGGAAGATCCTAAGAAGAAATGGAAGATGACATTCCAAATGGGATTCCACCATTTGATGGAAGCAAGTTTGAATACTGGAGTAATAGAATGGAAACTTACTTGAAAGATTGTGGGGTAGATGTTTGGTTCTCAGTTGCTTCAGGATACAATGCTTTAAAGAAACCAAAGACTGCAACTCAGAAGGAAGCAAAAAGGAACAACAA
>JASDQU010104534.1:120091-138027 GCA_032191745.1 Picea mariana
AAGTAATGTAAAATATCATGCAAAACAAATTAAACGTGTAGTAATGAGAAAGGACGTTATGTACCTTGGAATGATCAAGTGGAATGATAATATAAGTCTAAATATAGGTGATGAAGGGTATAACCATGGCAAAAAAATATGGGCAAAAAGGGTACAATATATGGTCCTAACAGCAGGAATCCATAGACAATCAGCAGGACTGTAAGATGAAGCTGGACACACTCAAGATGCAGAGTGACAGCAGTAGATCTGTTAGGGAGGCAGATAGACACAGCAATATGGCTACTGAAGGCCGTAGGAAGAAGAGAAAAGCAGAAAAGCTTGTAGAAATGGATGAAGAGCTTGCTGATATAAGAGCAGAGATAGAAAGGCTCGAGTTAAAGATGCGGCAGGATAAGAAGCCGAGATGGGTGTATGAGTGGCCCATGAAGAATCCAAAGATGAAGTGGCCAGTCAGGGAGTTGATGGTCATAAGATAGTGTAGGCTATTAAAGGAATGGTTGAGGTATGTTGAAAACCTCAAATCCACAGAGGAGGAATTGGTTCAGATATGTGAACCAGAAATTGGAGAAATTCTCGGTGAAGAGAATGGATTGGGATCATTTGATGATCTCAAGAACTGCCAAGAGGGAAGAGAAGTAGAAATTCCCATTTTCCAGGAGGGCAACAGATTGAGATCACTGCAGGATCTCATGGACTGTCAGGAGGATAGTGAGGGAATTTTACATTGCCAGCTGGGTAGTGAAAGGAGATCGCTGCGGCATCTCGAAGACTACCAGGAGGGCAGCGAAAGCATATCAGACTGCCAGGTGGGCAGAGATGAGCATTCGAGACTGTCTGAAGGTCTCATGGACTCGGAGGTGAGTTCAATTTAGCAAGGGTTGCTGATGAAGATAGGATTGGTTGATCTCATAGTATACCAGGAGAGAAGCGAAAGCATCCCATATTGCCAGGTGGGAAGGGATGAGAAGATGAGTTGGAATCAGCCGGAGGAACTGATCGAGCAGATGAGACTGTCTTAGGGTCTCATAAATTCAGAAATAGAGTTGGATCAGCATGTGCTGCTGACAGAGGAGGAGGAGCTAAGAGATATTCTGATGATTGGGGGAATTGGATTATTCCTATCATTTGCCCAGGAGGAGGTGGAAGTCTGTGTTGCAGATGATGCAGCAACAATAGCATAACAGTCAGCTGAGACTGTCAAGGAGGAATTGGAGTAGACTTTGGAAGCTGCCCAAGCAGACGAAGAAGAAAATGAGCATTCAAAGGAATGTCTCAACGCTTTCAACCAGGAAGCTGAAAGAGCTGTAGCATTGAAGCTAACAGCAAAAGAAGCAAAAGAGGATGATGATCATTCTGAGGAATGGCTCAACATTTTTAGCCAAGAAGCTGAAGAGACTGCAACTTGGGAGTTTGCAGCAAAAGAAGAAAAAGGGGCAGACAACATTTTCTTTGTTGATTTGTGGGAACATATTGAAGCCTAGGAGGAAAGGGTGAAAGTGCAGGGCGTGCACATCCAATAGGTGAAGTTGGAGACTGATGAAGGAGGCATGGGAGATCATAATGATCTACTCATGTGCCAAAAAAATTTGCAGCTGAGGAGACTGCAAAAGCAGAGCCAACCATGGGAGCAGCTGGATGCAGTGATCGAAGAGATCATGGAGCTGATGATCCAATCAGAAAAAACTGCCAGCGAGGAGAGACTGAGCAGAAGGAGAGCAGCGGCAGCAGTAGCAGGAAGATGGAGCAGATGGAAAGCTCCAAAGACTTATTTGGGATCCAGGAGGATTCCAACAGCTTAGAGGGGAAGCGCATGAGAAGGAGCTCATGATTTTGTAGCTGAGGAGTTTGATGCAGGAGCATCTCTCCACGTCAGCTAGCCAGCCAGCCAGCCACGTCGAGCACGTGCATTCAAGTTGAAGAGAGGCGCAGTCCTCATTTGAAATTTGAATTTAATGTAATTAAATGTTTAAGCTGTTGAGTTGGGAAGCCATGCCTTTGTGCAGGTTGTAGATAAGAGCGACCATTAATGTTTGGATGGATGAGATCTAGATATGATTCTGGACTAGACAGCCCATTCAATGCAATTGAATAGGGTAGGTAGGTTGGAGGGAAGAGATCGAAGATCCCCCTCAAGTAAAAGAGATTTTCAGATCTCATTTTGGAGTTAGTGAGGATTGAGATGAGTAGAGCCAGAGAGAGCTCGAGAACACCTTGTAATTACAGGCATTTGCCATTTTAATACAAAAGAGCAGTTTTTCCTGCATTACTATGTGTTATGTGGATGTTTGTGTGTGTTCTCTATGTATGTTGTAGATGTATGTTATGTTGATGCATTCTGCAGGAGTTGTTTGGTTTCAGGATTGAGAGGTCTTTGAGGTTTCATGTCAGGAGGGCATGACAAAGTGTTGCGGTCTCTGAATACCAGTGCACAGAGGTTGCACTTCTAAACATCGTGGGTTCAGACAAAGACGTGTTGCGGCACAGGAAATGGAGTCAACAACTCGGGAGAAGACCTCAAGGTTGTTGAATACCTTGGAGGCAAGGCTGTGTATGAGAGACATAGTTGCAGACAGAATTCTATTGTGAATTCTGTAAAGATCTGCCAAGTGGGCATTGAGCATATGCACAGTGCTGCTAAGGGAGGAACTCTGTTGTGAGTTCAGACAGAAGCCAGAATCACTGAGGATTCTGAGAAGCTCTGCCAGGTGGGCATTGAGTGGGTGCAAGGAGTGCACGATAGAAGACAGAACTATTGAACGTTCTGTGAAAGGGAAACTCTGCCAGGTGGGCATAGAGACGATGTGCAGATAGGCACAAGAAGAAGGGAACTCTTTGAGTTCTGGAACTTAGAGGAAGAATCCACTGAGGGATCTTCACTGGGTTACTGAATACCCAGAAGGTTGAGCAAGAAGTTGCTTGAGGAAGAAGGATAGCCAGGAGGGCATCCATATTCTCCATCTGTGGGAGAAGAAAGATAAAATCCCTTAGGGGTCTGAGTGGTTGAGAAGCTCAGGAGGGACAGTACCTTTCACGCATAGAGTCAGACTGCAAGGAGTGTAGTGGCTGAAGAACTCTTTGGAGAGTTCAAAGTTCCCAAAGCTCAGGGGGGACAATGTTTTCATACACGCGACAAAGCTCAGAGTCGAAGAGCCACAAGAGAAGAGAAGAAAGGAGAACAAAGGTTGAGGCCTTTGGAAGACTTGGAAATTTTCCAAGCATTAGAAGAACACGTAGAAGCTCAGGAGGGAGCTCAGAAGCCGTCAGATCGGCTGGAGAGAAGAAGATATGGACCGTCATTTTTCACGTCCAGGAAAGAGCACCAGAGGAAGCGCACGGGAAGAAACGATCTGCATCGTCAGATCTGGAGAAAAATCCCGTCAGTCGTTAGATTGGGCGAGAAGCGCACAGAGGAGAGGAGATTGTGGACCGTCGGATGTTCACACAAAATCCCATAAGTCGTTGGATCGGGAGAAGATGATCAGAGTTTAGCCTCTGGAGTAAGCACGCAGGAGAAAGGATCTGGGCCGCCAGATCTTGAGTAGATATCCGTCAGCCGTTGGATTGACTGGAAGGTGCATGGTGGTTAAACCATCAGGAACAGCCAATGTAAAATCTCGACGAGAGGCATAGCCAACGGGATAGTAGCCATTGGTATATCGGGATTCTCAAGGTGAAGAAAATCGAGACACTTCAAGTCTCGAAACACCGGGAAGATCTGGACCGTCCGTTGGTGGAGACACGTGGTGGAGATCGAGCACTCGTCGGTACTTTGGCGCATCAGGATATCGGCATTCCCGTGAACATGAGATCGGGAATTTCCATGGGGAATTACCCGGAATAATCTGAGCCTTCTGTTTGGGGAGACAGGTGTCAGAAATCCGTAGAGAGTCGGGATATTTGGCATCGGGAAATCGAAGTTCCTGAGGTCGAAAGAATTGGGACATCACAAGTCTCGAAATCTTGGAGAAATCGGGACCGTCCATTCTGGAAGGGACGCGTGGTAGCAATCGGAGCCACTGGGGAAAGGTTGAAAGGAAGTCATTGATCGGCATTTGGGTCATCGGGATATCGGGGATCCCGATGACAAGGTGTTTGTGCATTTTGGAATCGTGAAGTCCAGAATCCCGATGAGTGGGAGCCAGCTGTCAGCATATCAGAGAAGCGGGGAGCGCCATTGTGTGGGCCAGCTGTCAGCATAGCGGAGAATCGGGATTCGAGGAATCGGGAATCCCATGGACATATGCATTTTAACATTTGAAACCCCGTAGCCCCGATGGGAGATAAGGTTGCGGTCTTGTGAGTTAGAGGTCATATGGGCCGAGAGTTAGCTAGGAGAGCTAACGCATAGAGAGTGCGTCGGGATTCGAGGAATCGTGAGTCCTGAGGACTATTGCATTTTGGCATTGGAAAGTCCGAAACTCCGATGAAGACACAAGGCTGTGGTCTTGTGAGATAGAGGTCACCTGGACCATGAGCTTAGTCTGGAGGGCTAGCGAGAATTAGAATTCATCGGGATTTTTAAGCCTAAAACCCCGACGAACAGGAACATAAGACTGTGGTCTTATGAGAACTAGTCACATGGACTAGGAGCCTAGCCAGGGAGGGGCTAAGGCTGAAAGGATCCCATCAGTGATAGGGGATTGAAGAGTACAGGGACTCTCGATGACAGGGAACACGAAACCCCGAAACCCGATATTACATTCCCTGTGGAGAATTTGTCCATGGTCGTTCAGAAGGCCATGACAGGGTGAAGAAAAGACCTGTGGGTCAATTTTCGAAGGGATTCCATTTGGGAGTCCAAGGAGCTAATTCGGCTCGAAGAGGGGATTAGAACGATCCTGTGAGCAGGAGAGCATGACGAGGAGGTGGTCGCGATTCTCTCACTGCGTCACATTGCATGATGTTGATGTACATGGTTGACGTACATAGGTGTTGTGCATGATGAGCACACATTTTGTACAAGATGTACCTGGTTGATACTTTGCTCATGATTATTTATTTCATTGTTGACATATCTTTTGCTTCATGATGCTTGGTATGGCATGAGTTTGATGCATGAACAGGTACAAGGATCGTTATATGGTAGCATAATGTTCATCTTGCAGAAAAGATAGTGGAGACATACCCATAGGGGGAGTCCTTCTTCCCATGATTCTAGGAGGAGATATTTATCAAATGCATACCTAGAAAAGAGTCCTATACTTGAAGAAAGAGCACATGATCATAATTTCAGGGGGAGAAATGGTCACAGGGGGAGTATGTTCTATGTATCTTCAGCATTACATCAGAGTGATATCCCTTGTTCAAAAGGGGAGAGATTATTCAGAGGAAGATCAAAGGAATTTAGACAAGGGAAGCTTCCCCAAGGAGAGTTCAAGCAAGGGGAGCATCCCCAAGATGAGAATGGCCCTTTGCCATTGATGTCAAAGGGGGAGAGTTAATCACATTGATGTGATTGATGTTTATTGATGGGGAGAGATAGTCACATTGACTATTGATATAGAGCATGCCTTATCTACATGTTGACATCAATAATTGGTAATTGGTGTTAACATCAATGTTGGTATTGCCATCAATGCCAAAGGGGGAGATTGTTGGATCATGTTGTCATTGATACCAATGGTTTGATTGATTGATGTCAAAGGATGATTGATTGATGATTGATGTAATATAATATGTATTTTCCTTGATGAGAATGCATAGATGAAGATGGATCAATGAGTTGTCATTGATATGATGAAGATGGATCAATGAGTTGTCATTGATACATGATGAAGATGGATCTGTGTGGTTTCATTGGTATATGATGCATTGTTGGAAAAATGTATAGATGAATCATTATTGTCTTATCATGATTGATAAGGTGCACAAATGGATGAACTCCAAAGTGGCCCCCTTATGATGAAATCCCTCACGGGAAGACGCTTTGCGGATTGAGTTATCCTAGAAGAATGGTTGGAGGAACCATGCTCTCATTATTGTCCTATCATGATTGATAAGGTGCACAAATGGATGAACTCCAAAGTGGTCCCCTTATGGTGAAATCCCTCATGGGAAGACGCTTTACGGATTGAGTTATTCTAGAAGAATGGTTGGAAGACCCATGCTTGTATGTGGAATAATGAGATGAAGATCAAGGAAATTTTTGGTGAAACTATCCTAGATTGATATTGCTTGTCATTCCATTTCTGGTGGTATGTGGAATGTCACATAACTCCTCATGGTTTGAGAGTTATGGCCTTATGAAGATAAAGGACACCCACATGAAGGCTTGAAGCCCCCAAGGTCAAAGAAGTCAAAGTGACCTAAAAGAAGAAATCATTATTTAAATGATAAAGTAAAGTGACAAAGTCAAGGTGGATTATTTAAATAATAAAAAGAAGTGACAAAATCAATAAATGATAAAGTAAGGTTACAAAATCAAGAAGGAATATTTATGGAAAGTGGTTAACCCTAAAAATAAGGAAAATAGGTTAAGTGACCTAGAAATGGGTTAAGTGACCTAAAAGAAGAAATCATTATTTAAATGATAAAGTAAGGTGACAAAGTAAAGGTGGATTATTTAAATAATAAAGAGAAGTGAAAAAATCAAGAAATGATAAAGTAAGATGAGAAAATCAAAAAGGAATATTTAAATGATAAAATATTGGAGAAATTTCTATTTATGGAAAGTGGTTAACCCTAAAATAAGGAAAATAGGTTAAGTGACCTAGAAATGGGTTAAGTGACCTAGATGATGAAAGTACAAATAATATAGCAATGGTCTCTTGTAGATCATCCTTTTTGTGGATCAATGGAGAGCTTCTTGTGAGAATATCTTTTGGAGTATTGATGGAGAGCTTCTTGTGAGAGCTTCTTGAGCATTTTTGGTGTGAAACACTTGAGCATATTGAATATATACAGGTGATGGAGGTAACCAAGGATATCTAAGCCGAATTTCAGAAGGAAGGTGAAGAAAAGAGGGCCGGAATTGAAGGGAGGATAAATTCTTTTGATGATGCTATCTAAGGTATGTTATTTACAGGTCATCTCACCATTTTCGCTATAACTTTTTTTCTATAGTGATTTAGACCATGAAATTGATATGAAATTGAGAAAACATATCCAAGTATCTGTGGTAAAAAATTCATCTTGTGGGTCGTTTTATTTTGGGAGTTACACTCCATGGAAAATAGGGTTTGTGGCTAGTCCTGAAACTAGTCAAAAACAGGTGGTTCGGGTAAAAATGGCATAACTTCTTCATAACAGATCCAAATTCAGTGAGACAAAATCTGTTGGTTAGGTTACAGTATGTAGTATGTTTTGTAACAGTTTTAGATCAATTCAATGAATATTGTGTGTGAGTCACGCTCTACAAGGTCGCTCTCTAGAATAAGCCCGAATTCAACAAGGTATGCCATTTTTGCTATAACTCCTTTTTTGAGAGGTTCCAAGTAGTTCCACTTGGAGGAATTTCATAAAACACACTAAAGAAAATTTTGTATCAGTTTCAGATATTTATTCATTACAGGTACAAAGTTATGATTATTTCAAGTTGGGGTTGTTGACTAATCCAAAACTAGTCATGGTTGAGACAAGAAGTTGATGTGTTGGCACATACATGAGGTGTATAGTTGATGATGTTGGTACATATTGATGAGTCATTTTTTATGAGTAGTTGACACATTATTGGTATATACTTGGTACATGGTTGGATGCACTTGTTTATGGTACAGGTTGATTATAGGTTGGTGCATGGTTGATGCACTTGTTTATGTTGACAGATTGATATTTGTTGAGGATTGTTGCCTTATCTTAGTTGGTGCTGAGAATGTAAGCTGAGTCTTGCATATAGATTTGGTTCTCTTGTAGAGTTGTACTCTATTCAATTGTTGCTGAAAAGCCCCCGGATTGATGTCCATAATAAAAGGAAAAATTGTACATACATCTTGTGTTCTTTTTGTTCCTTATGGAGATGATTTGTTGATGATATGTTGCTGATATGTATTCACATATAATTGATTATAAATGACAGAAATGAGTAATGAGAAAATTTTGAATGTTAACTAAGGCGTTTTTGTGTAAGAGGGAAGTTTTGGGAAAAAGATCCCCACACTCATTCACCCCCCCCTCTAAGTGTGGTAGGTGTGTCCAACAGTGGAGGCAGTGGTAATGGTATAGTGGGTCAGCCATTGAACTAAGGTTGAGGGTTATGAACTACTTCATTCCAACCATCATTAACTCGAATATCAAGTTGCATGGACACATGTGGTTCTATAGGAATGTCAGTGATCTTAGGACAAGGTTGTAATGGAGGTATGACAGGTGATGAAGGAGGATGGAAATATCCTTGACCAGCAAGATTGAGAATGCCATTTGTAGGAGTTGGTTAAAGTCCTCAGAGTCTGCATCAAAATGGAAAGAGAATCTAAGTATTTTATTTATGCCCCTCTTCCAACCATCTTGTTTTCCTTTGTTCCAATTTCCCTTGTTTCCCTTTTTATATTTGTTATATCGATTACTACCACGACTGAAAATGTTCATCTAATTACCATGACGATCAGATCAATGCATGTAAACACAACCTAATAAATCATCAAATACAATTTTGCATTTAAATAATTTAAAATATGGATCCGATTAATCATAAATCAAGCATGCAAGCAATCGGGGGAGATGAAAGAAAAAAGGGGCAGTCAAGGAAGAACCACGTCATTTCCTTTTCATTAAAACATCTATGCAAACTATACATTACTTATAAATCCCACAATATGATATTTACCTCTTTCTTAGAACATGAGAAAATTAATGAATTTGAGATAGGTGAGAGGATTGTAATGAATGAAAAGTGATAGTAAATTATGGGAAAGAATGGTACATGTTTATAAACCATAATATAATTTATATAAGTTTTCCAACATTCTACTCATGACTTCTATATTTATTCCCAATCAACAATCAATGCATGCCAACACATTTCTATCCATTGTTTTATTCGACAGACTGTTAATATGTCAATTGTCTTTCTTTTGTAATTGTTTTCTAATTACACAACAAGGGGGAATAAAATGAAAGTTTAAATGAAACATGTTATGGGACTTCATGCAATAATTTCTGGAAAATGAAACAAATGAGGGGATTAGGTCCTGTATGTGTAACTAAAAACAATCAACAATCTTTAAATATTTGACTACAATAAAATGACATCCATCTTTTACTTCAAACTGTTGTAGTCGACAAGGTTCTTATGTCTTTTTTTTTTTAAATAATCATTGATCCATAGCCATATCACATAAATGCAAAGTATGTAAATATTTCCAATAGCTCATATGGAATTATGAACAACATGTATTTCCCATCATATATGGATTTCTAAGGTATACTCTTTGTGTTAGTTGTGTAATATATCATGAAAACTTGCGAAGTCATAATCAATCCATTCACTATAGAAAAAAACCTTTTTATGTAATCCTTTAAACCTTTTTCATTTTTGATGCCATGCATAAGGCAATATGTTAAACCCATTATTAGTCTTTGCATAGTATCAAACTGATTTTCAATCGAAACGGATGAAATTCTAAACTATTGTGTTAACTGTAGAATAACACAATGTACAGTCAAAAAAACATTATGAGATTTCTAGCACTGTAAAAAATTATTTCTAGGTCAACTGTAATCATAAAATATGCAATCTTTTGTGATTAAATATGTGCTAGGTAGCTCTGCATGTAAAATTGTAAATGAAGATTTTTCACCAATCAATAATAAATCATATTGCCCAGCCTTAAAACAACTTATTGGCAAGGGTATGTGACTCAAGTTCAAAAACTGGTACAATCAAGAATACAAAGTTGTCAAGATTGTAGATGATGGAGGAAACCCAGCTTATGAAAAAATCATGGTCACCAAATCTTTAAATACTCATATGGATTTTAGAACCAGAGTGAAGTAAACATTTCAAGCAGATACCGAGCTCAAATAAGAATTGATTTTAACAACTTGAACCTGGGTGTTATAGGTATACTTCATTCAAACAGAACTATGTCATACATTTTTAGTAAAGAACCCAAGACTCAAAAACTCGAACCCAGGACAATCGATACAACTGAATTTCTTCCACAACAAAACCCTTATTTATTTTAAACAGAATGGAAAGTGAAAATATGAGCAAGAATATAATTACTTTTACATGTAGAGCCATTCATTACTCGGAATGAAAAGTAAGGGGAAGATAGCACATTGAAAACCAATCAACACAAAGCTAGGTATTTAAAATTATTGTTGCAAAACCAATAAAAATGTAATGAAATAGAAGTTGGTGTTCACATACCTTTCTGTGGCACTTCAAATAGCCTCTGAAATGAACTCAAACTGTTAGAAAACTACCAGAGCCTAACAATATACTAGACTGTTTTTCTTCAATGACTCGGGTGAAAAATGAAATGGAAAAACAAATAATGATGGTGGTATACCTCAAAATGTAGCCTAAATTCCCTAACTCTGACACATTGAATGCATGGAGGTGTCACATCGTTTCAAACCAATATGTATACCAAACATTAATCCACATCAGATTCCTCTTTCCATCATCAACGAATCACAGATCAAGAGTGGTGCCAAATGTGCAGGGTATCACATGCCACATTGACCATGTCGATAGTCATATTAACTATCATCTCAAATGATGACTCAAAGTTTTACATCAGGTGTTGTCATGCCACTTTAAATTAAAACCACATTTAAACAAAATGACCAATACAATTGATTCATATATTTTTTATTTAGGTGTTGAATGTAAGACTTAAACTGTAGTCTAACACTCCACAACATCGACTCTAAGTTCGCATACTATACCATATGTAACATGAGTGGAAAAATTCAAACCTTTCTATCGAACCATGTCACATTTACCAATATAATTTTGATACCTACACATAATATATATGTTTTTGATATGAAGTCTCATACCATTTGACTATATATATGACATGTTTGTACAAAACCTATGCATTCCAAACTATATCACACTATGACATCTATTCACATCTTTTTTTATAAATGAATTTGAAATTATTTAAATCATATCATATAGTTTATCACCCAACCATTGCGACATGTGCTTGTTGAGATGATGTGTGCCTTTGACATGAAATATAACAAAACCTTTTGTGACATGTGGTCACCATAAACAAGTGTTTCAAGAACATAATCAACATATAATAGCACCTTATGAGTATAGATGTATGCAGTATAGGAGATGTTTTAAATCTTTATGAGCGCAACCTTTCTCTTTCTTATTCAACCAAATCAGAAGTGGAACTCATAATTAAACTGAAGCATGAAAACATTATCACTGTGAAAGATATATGTAGATCATTATGTTCTTTTACTTCAAGAATAATCGAAATTAAACTTCCATTTCCTTTTCTCCCTAGGGGGTCCCACCTACTAGTCATATTTAAATAATAAAAATTTTAATATGCTTTGCAACTATTTACAGGTTATGTCACTAGTGGTGAGTTTACGAGTCAACATTTGGCTTCTCCACAGGATAGTCAGTTTTCAATTGGCTAGAACTTAGAATCTTTGGTTTTTCTATAACAAAAGAAATTTTTTTGATATACTCTTGAAAAATTGTATGGAGGGTAGAAAGGGAAAGAGATTTTATCATCAAGTCTAAGAAAAGAATATGTAGATATAGAAACTACTACATAAGTAGCGAAGTGGACTAAAAATAAAATAATTTGTCTTTGTTGTTCTTTTTTTTTTTTTTAAATAGATCAATGAAATTTTGCAGTCAACATGATCAAATAAGTGGCTTGAATGATCCAGCATGACCCAAAACTTAAAGGCAATAAAATCAAAACTAAAAGAACATCAAATTGAAAACTGAACAAACAAAATTTGTACCAACAGAAAATAAAATAAGTACATGAAACACTACGAAACAAAAATTAAAACAACATCAAAAGAAAATATCTTAAGCAACAAAGCAATTGACTACAAAATTCATTCAATGCTTGATGTAGTAAAAGAAACAGAAAAGGAAACAAATCAACATAAAAAAAAATATTTTTTTTATTTATGTACAAGGAGAAGGATAATTAGTCGTTGAAAATTCAAACAGGGTGAAATTTGGCAGAAAGGCATGCATCCTTAAGATCCCATGTAGGATGGATGATTTGGAGGGAATTAAGAGAATAATGTCAAACGATTGATGCATACAACGCACGAGGGTGAGAAATCATGATCCATAAGAATTTATTTCCATATTTTAAAAGATGTCATTCAACAAGATAAACATTAGATCTTATACTGTCATCTAGATACCTAATTAAGGAATTTTTTATTTTAGATTCAGGTTGGTAGAAGAAGCAATAAATAGAAGGAAATGGATGCAACCTATTCCCTTTAGTAATATCAAGGGTAACCTCCTTACAGTCATAGGATGTTTCCATGGGGTATGTTATCGCACAAGTTTTAGGTTGGGAAAATCCCGACCCAACCACCAAATGGCGACAACTTTGAGAACACCTACCCATTGTAACCTTAGGTAGGTATTCTCGTCACAATAGATATGATAGAATCACCTCAAGGGGGGGATATCGGTGACCCTAGGGGAAAATGAGATGTATGAATGTATGCCCCTATAGGTCAAGTTTCTAAGTGTGTAGAAGGTCTTGGATAAGGTATCGATGGTAGCCAATGTTGCCAATAAGTAGTAGACCTTGCAAATATTGATTTGTACCTACATGAGACACAAGGAAAATGAAGATACAAGCCCAAATATATAATGGAAAAGCAATTTAATATTGTTGTCCCTAATTGCAGAAGTTAGTAGCAATATATATAAACAATGAAAATTATAATGAATGTTGCAAACAAGCCTCCTAAAGTCTAGTTGAAAGAGAAAGAGATAAACTAGAATCAACTAGATCAACTCAAGTAAGATAGCATTAGACTTTAGCAGTGAAACAAGGTGTTTACACAATAGTATTTCCAAGATATTATTCATCCTTATTGGATGTAACAAACAAGTTATTATAGAAATAAAATCAGCCACTAAAACTCCCCCAAAATCTACCAAAAGATGCATTAGGATGAGTAGACTGCGTGGGAAAAATTTAGGAAAATTTTAGTGCTTGATTTAAGAGTTATTTGAGAAGTTTGATTAGGATTTCTGCAACCCTAATGGATGCAGATGAATTTTTGTAACAGCAGCAAGAACTACTTGAGAAAATATCACGCTATAGTGGCTCAATCAATCTTAGAGAGAAAATAATTGAATCCAACTGAGACAACCTTCAAATCATAAAATTTCACGTTAGCCAATGAAATTATTTATTTCTCCAATGAAATTATACTAGTTCCTTTAGCTATTGCGTTATGGATTCAAACAAATAAAGAGATTAACAATTCTATCTCATTGGGGGTGTAAACCCTCTTACTCCCCAAGGCAAGAAAAGTTTAAGCTAGGAGATACTAGGAGGGTGTAAATCATTTTACTTCTCCTAATAAAACCTTGTGCAACAAATAACTTCTAGAAAAAATGATAGATAATGGTGGGGTTGTTAATCCTTATACTCCCCAAGAAATCTAGAAAATCAAACTTGTAACTAAGAAATGAACAATAAAAAAGATAAACCTTTACCTAGTTCAAGAGATGACAAGATTAACTTCCTCTTACCAAGATAAATCAACCATACATGCCAAAGAAAAGCTACAAGAAGGATAGAACACTAGTTCTTCCACCAATAGCATAAAAAACCAAGATAAAAGAGAACAAGAGAGAGAAGGTTTCCCAAGGAGGGCACAAATTTCAGCCAAGTACTTCTCACAATGGGAGAGTTATGTTATGAAATGAGATTGGCATGATCTTTATTTATACAAAATGTCTAAAACATAGTTTGTCCCCTTAATCAAGGTAAAACATAAGATAAGGGGTCAACAACCCTTATCTTACCCCTTTACACAAATATTAATATTTAATTTTCACTTTTTCACATTAGAAACCCTAAAACAAGATGATGTCACCCCCATTAGGGGGAATTTTGACACTTGGAGCAAGTTGTTGGAGAGGAAAATGGAGGTCGTTGGGGCTCCTAGAGACTCCTCTTCATGTGCTAAGGTCAATCCATGTATCCTTTGGTCAAAACATGCCAAGTGTCAATGCACAACAACTCCATCACCACAAACCCTATCCCTATATGACATCAAGCCTCAAGAAGTGATGTTTTTCCCCTCCTAGGAAAGTTGTTTGGCATGTAAGGGCTAGGTCATGTCTTCCAAGGTGTATTCTAGGCCTCCAAAGGAAATTCATCATGATCTGGAATGTGGTCCCTTGGCATCTAACCTATGGGATCCAAGCCCCATGGAAGCCAAAGCTAGGCTTGTTCCTCCAAAACTGTCCACCAAACCAGGTACTCTAAAAAAAATAGGCACGCTCTCCAAGGATCTCAAGTCAAAATATCATGGCAAGTGAAAACCACATCTAATAAACAAGGCTTCTAAACATGTGCATCAAATTAAACAAATGCTCCAATACCCTATATAATTGACCAAGTTTAGGTATGTGAGGGGTATCATAAAATTCCTATTGGGAAGACCAAAACCCCCAAGTATGGGATGCTCCCAAGGATTCCCCTTCAAGGTCATGTAGTGGATGATGAGGTGGATAGGGTTCTATAATTCATATGTCAATGAGTTTCATGACATACGAGGGCTCGTATAATCTCATTTATGGGTGCATTTGTAGGAGGTGTGTTGCACCTTCTTCTTCAATGCAACATTTTCCCAAGCCCATTTATTGCTTTTTATTCTTTTAGGATGTTTCCAGGTTGAATCCAAGTTGGGGCTTCTACCTAATCATGAAAAATTGTGCCCACCTTGACTCTACCATGGTCACATCATGCTTCCCCAAGTTGGAAACATGTGTGGGGATTATACCTAAGCAATAAAAACACTGCCCACACATGCTCCTCCCTGGTTGACATTTTGCTATTAGTCATTCTATTACGGGTCCCATTATTTTTTTATGAGAGACATTTCATTTTCCTCAGTATCCCCATGAGAGCATCTAGAAGGTTAATATTTTAAGCTCTTATCTTTTTCTAGCAACCATCCGCCTGGGACTTCAACCTCTTCTTCCCATGAAATTAGGTACATGCCCTTCTTGGGTCACTAAAGTCAAAGGCCTTAGAAGAGGGTGATATGATGGGAGTTTAATGAGAATAAAGTGGTAATAATGGTTGGAAATGGTACGATAAACCCTCAAGGGATCCCCAATTGCAAATCTTTCCCAAAGGTTGACCACTTACTAGGAAATCTATGACACCAAGGTGAAACAAGGTCAAAAGCATAATGTCCAAGCATGTGTTCTATAATCAAAAGAAGCTTAAATACAACATGTTTAAATGCCTAAAATATTAGGGTGATTACCTACCACAATCCCTGACTTGTACCACATGGAGAAAGACCCATCTCCCTTCCAAAAGCTAGCTGGTGTGGTGGAGGCACTGACAATGGATCAAAATGTGGTGACAGAGAAGGCTGTTGTATGTGAAAGTGGATGATACTAGTCATGTGGTCTCTTGGCACTCCATATCTACAACATGAGGGCCTCGAGACATCATCTCCTTAGTTATCCCACAAAATGGGGATAACAGGGTATATGTCATGAAAATAATTTTTTTTTTTTTCAATCTCTTTCCCAGGCTGAGGCACACTGAAAATATGCTTATAATTAGAAAGGTAAGGGTAAAAGGCCAAACTCATGACTAAAAACACTTGCAAGTAAAAATTAAAGCATGTATCAGTTCTAGCAGGCTATATAAAAACATCATCACTTACTTCCAAGACACACTCATGAATCCCTACTTTTGAAACTTTGTGTTCTTCATACAAAAAATCATCATAAATTGGGAAGAAATTGAGACCAAAGGGGTGATCAATAAAATCACTTTTAAAACAAAGAGCGAGGATTCGTGTATTACATTTGTTAATAAGGAATAAACACTCAATTTGGATTTCTTTGTGGTCATCTTCATTTGTCCAAGAGATTCTCTCATGCTGGAAGGGGTTAGCAAAAATGTCCTCTATAATGTCTTCAAAATAAAAATCACAGGAAGTTCTATCATCCCTTAAATATTTTCTTTTCCTTTCTTCAGAATGATCATCGGAAAGAAGGATATGTGCAACAATTCTTTGTAAGTATAGATTGTTTTCCTCACAAGATTCATCTTCAGGAAAGATTTCATTAAATAAAACATAATATTTTACAAAATATGTTTCGAAAAGAGTATCATCAAGTGGGAAGGCATCAAACAATGCTTTATGATTAAAGATAGCATGGGTGGATTCATAAGAGAAATATTCCTCACAAACGCCTAAGGTTTTTTTATAAAGAATCATGAGATGCATAATTATCTTCTTGGGTAGTCAATAAGAGATAGGGATTTTCTTGATAAGATTTCTTAGACTCTAAGAATAATCTACAAGTCAATTTCTCATGAGGGCCACTGCAAAAATTGCATTGAGGAGGGATATGAAGAATATTAGGAAAAAGTTCAAAGTGTTGGGAGATAGGTGGACAAGGAAAGTCATAAATGTGTGTAAAAATCATCTTTCCCACCAAATTTGGATTAGGTGCTATGAACCTATACCACTCTCATGCGTTTCCATGAAGAGAAAGGGGGTAAATGTCAGAAGAAGTATAAATTTCTAGGACCCCATTAGATTGACAAAATTGGATAAACTTGTTAACATGATCACGAGAAGATTCCCATGTATAACCTTCAAAAAGAGGACAATCATGCATGGAAAAACTAGTACTCAAATCAAAATATGGTTTATTCATGATCAAGCAAGATGAGAAAATACACTACTGCTAAAAAGAAAAATATGCATTAAATCAAAACTGGAGAAGAACCATTAACCGGTTTGACCCTAGTATGGTGACCAAATAAATGTTGATGAAAAGGAATAGAAGTCCTTATACCAACATTTTTTAACCTTGTTGGGATAAGGCAATATAGGCATGATTATCACCCTAGGTTTATAGCCTTAACAAAAATATCAATTAATCCTCAATTAATGTGTACTTGGGCCCAATGTTGTTTTATGTGTATGTGTTTTAATGAAATGAAAATAAGAAAAATTCTTGTATGTAAAATTTACAACAGATTTGAAAAATAATCAATGAAGAAAATCTGAGATATCATTATACAACAGGTCCAAAGATAAAACCCAAAAACAACAATGATTTTATTGACTCAATTCCAAATTACAACCAAAAACTTTCTTTTCATACCCCTGCATGGGTAAGGACCAGAGTTAGACTTAGAACTCTAAGGTGGAATATTTTTTTTTAACAGAAACGGTTCGAGATTTTATTCAAAAAGAAGTTGCAAAAAAGCTGAAACAACGAAGGAGATACATAGAATTCAAGAGAGTAAAATCCTCTTGTAGTGAAAATATGTTAAAATTATTCAACCTTCTATCACAAATGGAGGCCAAAGAAGACACTTTCCTATTTCCTATACCATATTTATGTGAACTTGAATATATTCTAACAAACTGGTTACAAAGGTTTACACAAAAACAATACATTAGTGTCTGAAACTTTCTTTAACCCCACCAATAGGGATGAAAAATATCAAATTTCTCATTTGTTGAATTATTATTCTTTCTTGCCCCATGAACTACTTGTTCCTTTTTAAATATCCTTCCCCTTGTAAGAGGGGGGGAGGGGTTCAGTGTAGAATTATTCAAAGCATCAACAAAAGAAAAGGGTTTGGTGGATTCAGAATGAGACTGTACTTTTTTAATTGTATTCCCATGCACTGAATTTTTTTTTTCCACTTGTGCTTCTACAACTTCCACTTCTTCCTCCTCTGATTCTGAACTATCTTCGTCATCTTCTTCTTCATCCTCCTCTTTATGTTTTCCATATTTTT
>JASDQU010104534.1:138113-154032 GCA_032191745.1 Picea mariana
ATATATATATATATATATATATATATATATATATATATATATATATATGACATAATATTTATAATACAACGTATAAATATACTTAGTAAATAAATAGTTACTTATTATCCAAGTGACACATCGTTTCATGGATGGTCACCATATGTTCTATATATATGAAACCCTCATCATTGTAACAACATCAATCTAATATAATCATTTTTATCTTAGAATTTTCTATTGTACTCGTGTCTCTGTGCATGGTTATTCTTCTTGTGATCTTGGTTATTATTGCTGCTATTGTTCATGGTTTATGCTTCAGTTTAAGTAAATTTATATAGAAACTGAATGTAATTGAACAACATTAAAATCCAACATGGTATCAGAGCAGCGTTCTTGAAAGAAGACTATTGCACATGCATTGACCTTCTACAACAACTCGTCGTACCTTTCCTACAATTCATTGTTTTGTTGCAACTGCAACTCAAGTTAAAATTTCTACACTCTTCCAACAACCATGGTGAACCGTATTTTGGTGGAATATAGGCTTGATGGAACAACCAACTTCAGTTCTTGGAAATCTAGATTGCTCATCACTTTAGAAGAGAATGAACTAATGAAGTACGTTGAAGAAGTTGTACTAGAATCAACTGATGATGCAGAAAAATCTCAATGGAGGAAGAATGATGCAAAAGCCAAAAAAATCATCATCTATTCTGTGAGAGACCATTTAATCCCTCACATCTCCAACTTGAAGACAAATAAGAAGATGTATGACGCCTTGAAGAAGTTGTTTGAGAGTAACAACACCAACAACGCACTTGTCTTGAGACACCAGCTTCAAAATCTCAAGATGACGAAGTCTGATACAATTACCACCTTTTTCATGAAGATTTTAGAGACCAGAGGTCAGTTGGGTGCTATTGGTAAAATCATCTTTGATAGAGAACTTTTCATGATTACCCTTAATGGTCTTCCAAGCCACTGGGATCCATTCATTCAAAGTATCAGTGGGCGATCCAAATTTCCCAAGTTTGATCGTTTATGGGCAGACTGTACTCAAGAAGAGACCAAACTTGCAGCTAGAGGCATGCAATGTTCCCATCATGATGAAAATCAAGCCCTTGCCACTCGTGCAAGGAAAAGCAAAGGAAAAAGAAGAGGTTTTGGCAAAACCTTTAAAGGAAGGAAGTCAACACCAACTTCTGAGCACAAACATAAGGACATGTCAAAGGTTTAGTGCTTCAGATGTGACAAGTATGGACACTATGTGAAAAATTGTCCTACATGGAAGAAAGGAAAACAACATGCTTCCACTGCTAATGTTGATTTTGAACCACCTCAGAGGAATTCAAGGAATGCAAGCATGAACGATGAAGAGTTCTTCTTCATTTCATCCCTCTCAAGTATGGTTCCTACTAGTAATGATGTTTGGTTGATTGACAGTGGTGCTTCCAGACATATGACTAGATACAGAGAGCACCTTACAGATCTAGTAGAGAAAGAATATTTTTTGCATGTTGTACTTGGTGATGATTCCATATATACTATGAAGGGAGTTGGATCCACCTCCTTACAATTGGATTCTGGAACCCCACTCCATTTGAGCGATGTATTATTTGTACCTGGGATGAGAAGGAACCTTGTCTCTATTTCATCCTTAGAGAACAAAGGCTATAAGGTTTCTTTCTCTGATGTAAAAGTTCTTTCATGGAACAAGAACTATAGTATGTATTATGATCGGGTGATTGGTGTTCGAGAGGACAGATTGTGCAGATTGACTGTTCGACTAGTTCAGTCCTTAATACATGATTCTATTAGTTTGAGTGAACTATGGCATAGGATACTTGCTCATTTACATTATAGAGCTCTTCCCACTCTGGGGAATATGGTGACAGGACTTCCAAAGATCCATGTTGAACATGATGACATTTGTAGAGGTTGTGCTCTTGGAAATAATGCCAAGGGGTCCTTTTCGAGCAGTGAAAATAGATATAAGGGGATCCTAGACTTGGTTCATACAGATTTATGTGGACCCATGACAATTGCTTCCTTGAGTGGATACATATACTATGTGATCTTCATTGATGACCAATCTCAGAAGACTTGGATTTACTTATTGAAGACCAAGGATGGAGTCCTTGCTAGATTTCAGGAGTACAAAGCATAGGTCGAAAACATGACTGGAAAGAAGATTAAAGTGTTGAGATCAGATAATGGAGGAGAATACATCTCCTAGGATTTCAGTGAGTTCTACATTGAGGTAGGGATCAAGAGGGAGTACATTGTTCCTTACAACCCTTAAAAAAATGGGGTTGCAGACAGGAAGAACAAATCTATTGTTGAGGCAGTCAAGGCAATGATTCATGATCAACATTTACCTATGTTATTATGGGCAGAAGCATCCATGAATGCAGTGTATGTTTGGAATAGAAGTCCTCATAATACTTTAAGGAACATGACTCTTGAGGAGGCCTTCACTGGAGTGAAGCCTGAGGTTTGACACTTCAGGATATTTGGGTGTCCAACATACATTCATATACCCAAAGAGAAAAGGACCAAGCTAGACCCTTTAGGAAGAAAGGGTACATTTGTGGGGTACATTGAGTCTTCGAAGGCATATCAGATCTACATCCCTGGTTAGAGACAGATTGAGGTGAGCAGAGATGTTACCTTTGAGGAGGAGGTATCCTTCATGAGGTCTAGAGGATCTCACATGGATATTGATAGTGAGAAAGAAGAAGAGATGGTTCCTTCTTCCCCTAACCTTCCAACAGTTCAGAGGGAGATAGTTGAGCCTATTAATCCCATTCATCATGTACATCTAGTTGATGTTCTGAGAGATATTACAGTAGGTCAAAAGAGACCTACATGGGATCGTCAGAATCTGCAGGAGGTAGAAGGACATGTCTACCTTCCGACAGAGCAAGAGACCTTAGATATATTTGTTCTATACTGCAGCTATGAGCCACATCATTGATTCTGAGCCTTCATGTTATGAGGAGGCATCTAGTCAACTAGTATGGAGATATGCCATGATGGAGGAGTATCAGTCCATCATGAAGAATGATGTGTGGGATATTGTTCCGAGACCTGAAAGGAAGTCTGTAGTGACTTCCAAATGGATCTATAAGATCAAACATATAGCTGACAGAAGCATCGAGAAGCACAAAGCAATATTTGTTTCTAGAGGATTCTCTCAGGTGGAGGGAATAGATTATGAGGAGACAGTTGCTCCTATTGCTCGATACACTTCTATTTGGATGATTATTTCCCTCGCAACATCCATTGGTTGGAAACTACATCAGATGGATGTAAAGACAACCTTTCTCAATGGAGATATTGAGGAAGAAATATACATCGAGCAACCAGATGGTTTCATCATACATGAGAACGAGTCTCATGTGTTTAGGTTGAAGAAGGCGATGTATGGACTCAAGCAGGCACCTCGAGCTTGGTATGCAAGGATTGATGGACACCTGATGAGTTTGGACTTCAGAAAAAGTGTTGTTGATCCCAACCTATACTACAAGACTGTTAATGGTGAGGCCTTGACTCTGGTTCTCTACGTTGATGATTTATTCCTCACTAGTACAGAGAGCCTTATTATTGTATGCAAGTATGCATTGGCCTCTGAGTTCGAGATGAAGGACCTTGGTATGACATACTAATTCTTTGGACTAGAGGTTTGGCAAAGAATTGATGGGATCTTCCTAAGTTAGGGGAAGTACACAATTGAGATATTGAAAAAGTTTGGGATGATAAATTGTAAACCCATGTCTACACCAATGGTGATGAATCTGAAGAAACTATGTGTGTCTTCTTCTGATTTCCACGAGATTGATCTGATCCCGTACAGACAATTGATTGGATCATTGATGTATATGGTTAACACCAGACCAAATATTTTCTATGCAGAGAGTGCACTTAGCCAATTTATGAGCCAACCAAGACAAACACAATGGATTGTTGTGAAGCATGTGTTGAGATACCTGCGAGGAACAATTGTACATGGTATGAGATATACTTCTAGTATTGACATGATATTGCAGGGATATACTGACTCTGATTGGGAAAGGAGCGCAGTAGAAAGGAAGAGAACCTTCAGGTGTTGCTTCACTTTGGGATCTGCCATGGTTTCCTGGTGTAGCAGGAAACAAAATTCTATGGCCTTGAGTACTGCAAAAGTAGAGTACATTGCATTAAGTGTGGTAGTTTGTGAAGCAGTGTGTCTTCTCAAGCTCCTTGCAGATTTATTTGGACATGTGCCATATTCCACCGTTATTCATTGTGATAACCAGAGCTATGTGAAGCTCTCAGAGAATTCAATGTTTCATGACAAATCGAAACACATTGAGATCAAGTACCCTTACATCCGAGACATGGTGCAGAGGAAGGTCATATTGGTGCAATACCTTCCTACAGATGAGAATGTTGTTGATGTTCTTACCAAACCCCTTACCAAGACGAAGTTCGAGTACTTCTGTGACAGACTTGGTGTGGCAGAGAATGTCTCCCTCACTGAAAGGGAGTTTTGATGTTTGCGGCTTCCTGAAACATTCTCCAGATCATACTCCTCTGTGACTGAAGTGAATTGCTCTGTGATGAAACTTATCCGAGAAGGGATAAGTGGGTTTGGGATTATAACCCAACATCCCATGTGGAGAGCACATGAGGACATGTCAAGGGAATTGACCCTTGAAGTCACACACTATGGGAGTTTACCCTAGTGTTTCTAGAGGGTTTAGCCTCTAGAAGTCCACATGGGAGTTCCATGTGTGACAAACATTCTCCGGATCGTACTCCTCTGTGAATTGAGTTGAGTTGATCTTTGAGGACACTTATTCGAGAAGGGATAAGTGGGACACTTATTAGAGAAGGGATAAGTTCATTTGGGCTTATAACCCAACATCCCATGTGGAGAGCACATGAGGATATGTCAAGGGAGTTGACCCTTGACATCACACATTATGGGAGTTGACCATAGTGTTTCTAGAGGGTGTAGCCTCTAGAAGTCCACATGGAAGTGCCATGTGTGGAAAATATTTTGCTACTATGGTGGTTGTGTACCACTGGCAAAGACTGTGTGTCTCTGGACAGTAGTTGTGTACTACTATGGAAATATACTTCCCTATCTAAGAGGGAGTGTTGATGTTTCAGCATCGGGCATAACTTCTCCTAGATTGGGCTGCAGACCAAGGGAGATAGGATACATTTATCATAAAGGTGCACTTGTGATAAATGGGCCTAGACATAGTCCTTCCTTGATCATGACAAGGAATAATATGGACTCGAGGTGCTTGAGGTGTTTTCCAAGTCTCAGTTAGCATCATGCTAGCATTCACTCATAGGGGTGTACCTATGGTGAACAACCTTGGTTGAGAATGTCTCCCTCGTTGAGAGGGAGTGTTTATGTTTGGACAACATCGGGAATACATTCTTCCAGATATATATATATACTTAGTAAATAAATAGTTACTTATTATCCGAGTGACACATCCTTTCATGGATGGTCACCATATGTTCTATATATATGAAACTCTCATCATTGTAATAACATCAATCTAATATAATCATTTTTATCTTATCATTTTCTATTGTACTCGTGTCTATGTGCATGGTTATTCTTCTTGTGATCTTGGTTATTATTGTTGCTATTGTTCATGGTTTATGCTTCAGTTCAAGTAAATTTATAAAGAAATTGGATGTAATTGAACAACATTAAAATCCAACAAAATATTCCTTCTTGTATTCATGGAGGGTGGGAAAGGCTTGTGGAATGGTGAGATCCTAGGTCCTTCCCCTCTTCTTTGATATTTTTGGCATCACCTATATTTTCAAGGGCTCCAAATTGATTATTTTGCAAAGTCTCCTGAAGTTTTATTGGTTGGGGCGGCCTCTTAAACTGTGGCTTCCTACGTTTCCCTGTGACATTTTTAAACTCAACTTATTTTATTGGGGGCGGATGAGATTGCTTCATTTTTGGAAAAATTTTAGCAAAGTGCCCATGATCATGCCAAATATGACACTTTAATAGAATTTTCTCAAATTCAAGAGGCTCCCAAAAACTCCACTCATCAATTTTGATTTTCACTACCTCTAGGAGACCCTTCTCCAAATCTACCTCCACACAAATTCTCACACAAGAATACTGGTTTCCTTTTGGCTCAACCTGATCAATGTATCTACCCATTTATTCCCAATGACTCTAAGATAGTTTTCTTCCCAGAAAATAAGAGGAAGATAAGGAAGTCTTACCCACACCGGGGCTGAAGAGATTTTGACTTTCGGGTTGAAATCTAAAGACTGTGGGGAGATAAACATACCGCTTGAACCCATAAAATATGGGTTGGAGAAGGATATGATATCCCTCTCCGATTTGCTAAAAAAGGAAAAAATGAAATAACCTCGACCTACAACAAAATATCTTACCGAGCCTTTGATCTTAGGGTACCAATGATTTGAAATCTGGGTTTCTAAAACCTTTGGACTTGGCCATAGACCAATGAAATTTCCCACAAGAGCACATTCTCCAAAAAGTAGAGATGATCTTCAAGGTTCTAGGGATGAGAATTCCAGATGTGGAATATCTTCAACTCGCTTGACAAATTGGATAGAATAAGGCAAGATTTTGTTACGGGGGTTCAATGACAGGACCAAAGAAAAAAATGCCTCTTTATCACCTGCGGAATCGACACCCATCATTGAATTTGAATCTAGATCACCCATAAGAATAACGCGTAGCAACATCAGTAGATCAGAGTAGCTTGTGAAAGAAAAGCTTGAAAATGTTGGGTATGTGTTATATTATTTGCATGACTAGAGTTAGTGTTTGCTAGAATGCGACGAGCGCACAAGGGGGTTTGAGGGTGGATCTCTAGCCCCCCCCTTCGGGGTTTATAGGGGTGTGATATCCCCCGTGCGCTAGGGTTTGGGGGTATTGCCCCCAAGAAAAAAAAATTCCTCTGGAAATGTGTCACATTTTTTCCTCGTTTTTCATGTCGCCTCAATTTTCGTGTCCATTTTTGGGTGGTTTTTCAACACATGGTTTTTGTCGATGGTTTTCTATTTTCAGTTAATGAATTAGGGTTGTTGACTAATCCAGGTCATTGGGTTAGGGTTTCATATGTCGTTGGCTCCCATATGTATATTGTATTGTAAACAATGTATCATGATGAATGAATAAAGAATATGTTGGTTTTCCCAGTTTGGGTTTCCAAGGGAAAAATCTCTGTGTAATGTGTGTATTTTCCATTGCATATTTTATGTTCTTTTATTGAAAAATTGTTTGTAGTAAAATATTGTACAAGGTTAAAATGTATAGAAAATTCAGAGCAGACTGCGGGGAGACAAACCAAAAGGAGGCGGCGACTAGCGTAAACCCTAGCCACAACCGAAAAAACTTGCACTCACGACTTCCATTTTTTCTTATCTCACCTATATGTTAAAGGTTAAATTTAATTATTCTAAGGTGGAATGTTACAACACACATAGACCATTGATGTATTCTAAGAAAATACCAATACTAAGAATATTGGATCAACTAGCCATAAATGCATCACTGTCTCGACTCTGCAAAATAATAATCTGCACCGAAAACTAATTTAGAAATCAAATTACAATTAACAGACTATCAAAAAAAATTATTAACATTTTGAAGCATGTCAAAAGTATAGCTTCTTATTCCTTCTAATTGCCACCTTCAGTAAAACCTTGCTATCAAAAAGAATATTCATCCCCTATGTAATTCAAAAATTAATGGAATATAACTGAAATATCACTTTAGAGCAAGAGAAAACCTTATCCGAATTTTTCCGCTCTATTCTCTCATGCTTCTCCCTCCATCAATTCCTCCTTTTATTATTCAAAATTATTTTGATTGGTTTTAACTACCTTTAGTTAAGTAGTTAACTAAATTTAGTCAGGTGGGACAAATTTTAATAAGTAATTATAATAAAGGGTTTTAATAAATAATAACAAGTAGGTGGGGATTGCGGGCATTATTGATTGTGTGTTTTCATTGATGGAAACATGAGTCAAACATGTACAATAATTAGAGAAAAAGGAATATCACCTTGGGGTAGAAGCAATTCATGATAACTGTTGATCATGACAGGATCAACAAATGATCCTATGTTTCTAAATCTTAGGAGAGATAGTGGGGAGATTCTACAAAGAATACGCACACAAAATCAGAGCATGGAAATGATGATGTAAAGATCATAAGGGAGAGTGCATTGCAAATATTGGGATCAAAATTCCCACAGTAAAACTAAGGGAGAGCACATTGCATATATCGGGATTGAAATCCCCATAGTAAAACTCCAAAAGAAACAAGGAATAATTATGTTCGTTGATGTAGTTATCGAGACAATCCTGGACCGACAGATTGCACAGCAGCCAGAGCCTAATCGTTGGATCAAGAAGACTTCGATACTTCAAATATTTTCCACTTCGACGATTATTGAAGACAAGGCAGAGGCATGAAATCCCCAAATCCACAAAGTGTCAAAACAATAAAGGGTAAAAACCATAATTGCAAAATCTCTTCGACCAGTGATATGGAATGAAAATATTGAAATATTCAGAACACGCTAAAAGGAAGAAGGTGGTCAACTCCGACATTGACCTACTTGTAAATTCTAACCTTGTACAATGTCTATTGTAAACAAATATTTAGAAAAGAACAGAAAAGATACAATGGCAAATACAAACATTACACAGAGATTTTTCCCCTGGAAACCCAAACTGGGAAAACCAACATATATTATATTCATTCATTGTGTTACATTGTTTACAATAAAATATACATATAGGTGCCAGCGACATCCAAAACCCTAACCCAATGACCTGGATTAGTCCAAAACCCTAACTCCTTAACCGGAAATAGAAAACCATCGGCAAAAATCATGTGTCGAAAAAACCACCTAAATACATGACACTACTACTCGTGCAAAGAATATAACACATACCCAACATTCTCCCACTTGTTGTTTTCTTTGCATACAGGGGGTTACAGGGTTACATAGTAAAAAATCCAGGGCAACAATGCCCATGGATCCTCTACACCAAGAGAACTTCTCAGTGCTCACAGATTTTGTTAATGAGTCTGCAACATTCTTCAACTTGTCCACCTTCATCAGTGATACTTTCTTTTCTTCAATCATGTCTCTCACAAAGTGATATTGAACATCAATGTGCTTTGTCTTTGAATGATAAGCAGGGTTCTTCGCCAGAAAAATTGCACTCTGATTGTGACACTCTATCCTTATAGCTTGTTGTACCAATCCAATACCTGAACACAATCTTTGTAACCATACTGCTTCCTTACTTGCATGAGTGGTTGCCATGTATTCAGATTATGTAGTTGAAAGTGCCACTACAACCTGTCTTTTGCTCATCCAACTTATTTCTCCTCCAAACAGGTTAAACACATACCCTCTTGTAGATCTTCTACGATACAAATCTCCAGTCCAGTCTACATCCACAAAGCCATGTATATCGACCACTCTATCCAATCCCAGTCTTCCTTCGTAGCACAATCCATAGCTAGTAGTGCCACGCAGATACCTGAATACCCTTTTTACTGTTGTCCAATGCTTCTTCTCTGGTTTTGACATATACCTGCTCAAAACTCTCACTGCATGTGCAATGTTTGGTCTAGTATAGACCATTGCATACATCAAACTGCCAACTGCACTTGCATATGGAACATGAGACATGTCCTCCTCTTCTTCACATGTCTTGGGACATTGATCCACAGATAACTTTACACCAACAGGAATAAGAACCTTGACCGATTTACATTCCTGCATATTAAACCTTTGCAATATTGTCTCGACATATTTTCTCTGATTTAACCAGAGTTTCCTTTGTTTTCGATCTCTTTTAATTTCCATGCCCAAAATGAAATTTGAAGCACCAAGATCCTTCATGTCGAATATAGAGGACAACTGAGTTTTCACATCCTATATAATATCCTTGTTGTTTCCTATCAGCAACATGTCATCCACATACAAGACCAAATAAATCAAATGATCACCAATTAATTTAGAATACACACAGTGATCCTCTTTGCTTCTTGTGAAGCCAAGTCCCAGCATATAAGTATCAAATTTTTGATACCACATCCTTGGTGATTGTTTTAAACCATACAGGGACTTTTTTAGCTTGCATACCAGCTCTTTCTTTCCTTTCACAGCATAACCTTTTGGTTGCTTCATAAAGATTTCTTCTTCTAGATCCCCATGCAGGAATGTTGTCTTCACATCCATCTGTTCTACTTCAAAATTAAATGCAGCAGCAACAGATAACAGAAATATTATAGAGGTTAACTTGGCAACAGGAGAAAAAATTTCACCAAAATCAATTCCCTCAACCTAGGAATAACCCTTTGCTACTAACCGAGCTTTGTATTTCTCCACTTTTCCTTCTGCATTCAGCTTCTTTTTAAATACCCATTTGCTACCAATGGGATTTCTTCCAGTTGGAAACTCCACTAGATCCCAAACCTCATTCTTATCCAAAGATGCATTTCTTCTTCCATGGCCCTTTTCCAGAGATTTCCATCCTCTGAATCCACTACCTCCCTGACAGTTCTAGGATCATCATAAGTAATAGACAAAGAAAAATTTGAATGAAAATCAGATGGACTATACCTTTCCGGTAGCCTTCTTTCTCAATCCAATCTCCTCAATACTGGAGTATGAAGATCTTCTTCTTTTGATTCACGTTCTCCTGTAGAGTCTGCTTCATCATCCTTTAAATAAAACTCTATATTCTCTGGTTCTTCCTTACTTGGTAGGACTTCCTGTTTAACAACATCCTTCATTTCTCTAAATACCACATCTCGGCTATACACTACCTTCTTAGTTTATGGGTTCCAATTCTTATAACCTTTGAGACCATCTTTATATCCAATAAAGATACATTTTTCAGCCTTCTTATCCAGCTTACTCCTGTTTTCCTTTGGAACATGAACATATGCATCGCAGCCAAATACCTTAAGATGTGTGAGAGAAGGTTCCTTAACAGTCCATACCTCTTGTGGAGTCTTGTCACCCAACGCTGATGAGGGTGATCTATTGACCAGATAACATGCAGTACCCACTGCCTCTGCCCAGAATTCTTGCCCTAACCCGACACCACTGAGCATGCACCTTGTTTTTTCCATCAGTGTCCTGTTCATCCTTTCTGCAACTCCATTCTACTGAGGTGTATATGGAGTAGTCTTATGCCTTGCTATACTGCACTTCTTACAGAATTATTCAAATTCATTCTCGCAGAATTCTCCGCCATTATCTATTCTCAGCACCTTAATTCTTTTCTCTATTTGATTCTCAACAAGAGCCTTAAACTATTTAAACCTGTCAAAGACTTCAGATTTCTTCCTGAGGAAATATATCCAAGTTTTCCTTGAGAAGTCATCTATAAATGAGACATAATACACATATTTTCCCAATGATGGGACCGACACAGGTCCAAAAACATCACTGTGAACTAGTTGTAAAATTCCTTCTGCCCTCGTTGCACCAGAGGGGAATATTACCCGATTCTGCTTCCCATATAGAAAATGTTCACAGAAATCAAAATCCAGAGAGAAGTTATACATACCTTCAACCATACCTTTACCGTGTAGTAGTCGAAGAACCTTCTCTCTGATATGCCCCAGTCTTTGATGCCACAACATAACCTTTTCTCCAGAGACTGTAGTAGTTGTTTCTTCTTCAACTCCAATATCAGGAATAATGGAGCTATTACACCCATCACTAATAGTGCTTCCTAGCAACTTATACAGAGTTCCAAATCAAACTCCCTTCATCAACACCATTGCTCCTCGAACCATCCTACAAGTTCCCTTTTCAAAAAATGTTTTTACACCTGCATATTCCATTTTGCTTACAGAAATAAAATTTCTACCCATACCTGGGATGTGTATAACACCAAGTAGTGTTTTAATCCTTCCATCTATGAGTCTCAACTTGACCCTTCCTCTTCCTATGATTCTGGTTGTCGAATCATTACCTAAGAAAACATTACCTCCATCATACTTTTCATATTCACAGAACCACTCCCTGTGGGGAGTCATATGAAAGGATGCACTAGAGTCAATCAACCATGCCTCATGATCTACATGTGTGCTTGAAGAGGCCAAGTACACATCCCCTCCTTCTTCCTTGGAGATCTTTTCTTCTGTAGAAGAAGATTCTTCAGATCCCTTCTTTTTCTCAACTTTGGATCTACACTGCTTATTGTCTTTTCCACACCTCCAACATACCCTTACAAACTTTCTAGGAGATTTAGATCTACCCTTAGACTTAGATCTCCCACTTGAGAAATTATATCTATTTCTTTCCTGGGAACGTCCTCTTGCAAATAATGCGTCTATGTTATGTCCTTCCATATTCTTTTGTCTCGTCTCCTCTGACAACAAGGATGAGACCACTTCTTCAAACTTCAAAGAAGTTGTATCACTACCTATGGCCACAACCAGACTATCCCATGAGTCTGGTAAAGAACACAACAAACTGATACATTTATCTTCATATGAAATTTTAATCTCAATAGATACTAACTGACTTACCACAGTATTGAAGGCATTCAAATGCTCTGCCACCGAGTCTCCATATCTCATCCTCAAGTTATACTACTTCTTTCTCAGGAATAGTTTATTTACCAGGGACTTAGACTGATACAACTTCCCCAACTTTTCCCATAAATCCTTGGTTGTAGCTTCCTCTGACACATTCAGTAATACTGAATCGAAGAGACACAATCGGATTGTGCTCTTTGCCTTCCGATCCATCTTTTTCCAGACATCTGTAGAAGTTCCTATAGGTGCGGTACCTGGATCTACCACGATCCACTGATCTCTGTCCACCAAAAGATCTTCCATCTTGAGCTTCCACAGCTCAAATATTTTCCCATTAAACTTCTCGATCTCCATCTTCGAATTGCTTGCCATTTCTTTTCACCTGAAAAACAATACCGCAGATCTCCCACTGCAACAAGGCTTATCACAGTCCCAAGCCAAACCCTTGACCACAAAGGCGTCCCCCTAAAGCCAATAAATCTCTGATACCAAATGTAAATTCTAACCTTGTACAATGTCTACAGTAAACAGATATTCAGAAAAGAACAGAAAATATACAATGGAAAAGACAAACATTACACAGAGATTTTTCCCCTGGAAACCCAAACTGGGAAAGCTAACATATATTATATTCATTCATTGTGTTACATTGTTTACAATACAATATACATATAGGAGTCATCGGCATCCAAAACCCTAACCCAATTACCTGGATTAGTCCAAAACCCTAATTCCTTAATCGAAAATAGAAAACCATTGGAAAAAACCATGTGCCGAAAAAACCACCTAAATACTTGACACGTTTCCTGAGGCAGAAATTTTTTTTGTGGGGGGCTCCACCCCCCTCTAACCCCCCTGTGCGCCCGATGCATACACTCAAACACTATTACTCGTGCAAATAATATAACACATACCCAACACTACTCCGGTGATAAGAATCTCAAATAAACCAAGAAATCCCGAACTCCAGAGCTCCGGAGTAAACATAAACCGTCGATCAAGACAAGGAAAGATCTATGGTGATAGATCTATTCGAAACTTAGGCAATCATTGAAGGATAGTATAAAAGTTACAAAACTCTTGAAGCTAGAAAGTACCAAAATGTCAAAATCCTAGTCAACAAGACCATGTCAACAATTGATGACACGTGGCTCAATCAAATAGTGACAAGTGTCAAGGTCGATGTGGCACATAAGGAGTGTAAAAATCACAAATCATGTTTACATGTGGCACACTCACCAAGGGTCCATGTCATCATAGGTGACATCAGCATGCCACGTCAGTCTAGGACTACAACATCTAGGGATAACCAACTTATCCTACCAACAGAAATACCTAGAGCACCAAAGGTTGAAGTCGTGAATTAATGTTTGGTCATTGATATAAGATCCTCCAGAATATTTATTGACCATCCAATCGAGTATAGTGGAAGGATAAAGTAATAGTGAATCACAAAGTAACGCTAATCGTTGATCTACTTCAGAATCATTCTCAACCATTGATCAAGTGTAGTGGAAGAATAGAGTAAGCATAAAGTGTTAACCAACAAAAAGCAGTCACCATCATTTTATGACTTATTCGGTAGGTACAAATCCAGGTGAGTTGAAAAAATATTGGAGTCGAAATACCCCGAAGTCCCAGAGGGACGAAGTTATGAAATCCAAACATTCGTCAGATTGAGAAATATGGGAGAAATACGAACCTTTAGATCAAGCAGTATAGAGCCATGATCCAGAAGGGTGGCATGTGGCACAAGACAAAGATGAAACATGGAAACGTCAGTTGGCGACAAGTGTTAAGGTCTAGCTGACACTTTAGGCATACAAAATTCATGAATCAAGATGACACGTGGAATCCACTCAGCCAGTTCCACGTCAATAGTGATGTCAAGAAGCCACATCACTTTGGGGGAATTGAACAAACTTAAAATTTGTAATATCCCAGAGTCTCGGAGTATCGAATCCCCGAAATAATATTTGTACCATTGAAGTTGATGGACATGCGTCATCTCGATATTAAAATGCACAATGGGAAGGTCATTAACAAACCACCTTGTTGAGTTTGTGTGGACCATCCACTCGACCACATATTAAGTCACAATTGTCTGATCTACTGGTGGAATAGAGTATACGTACTTTGGCGAAATTTACTCCGAGAGAGTTGTAAGACTACAAAGGCCTAAAATATTGAAGGTCAAAGTACTAGATAACCTGGTTCCAACACTGGTCATGTGATAAGGTAAAGAAGCTAATAAAGAGCACATAGGGCCTAGAATTAAATTATCCCTTGAACATTTGAATACGGTCTCGTGTAGAAGAATAAGGGCGGAAGGAGAAAATAACTAACAAAACAACATTTGAAATAGATAAGCCTGTGGTTTTGAGTCCCCAGGCACAAAGGGAAGTGAATTGAAGGAAGCACTTATCTACAGAATTTGAATATGGAAATCAACGATCCAGATTAAATCTCATACATGGATAAGCGCATGGATCTAGCCATTGGTTTCACACAGAGGAGAAAAGGTTTAGCACCTTTAGATTTGGTTCTTGAGAATTGTTACACCCATACAGGTTGTTAGAGCTTTGTGTCAGGGACAAAGTTAAGCCTGAATGCACTGCAAAGGTATTTGGACACCTCATTACAGATTTGATGTGAAATGAGTTAAATTATAGGTTGCCATAACTGTGGGTTGGCCTGGAAACCAATGCCAATTAAGAATGTGATTCTTAATTAAAAGAGATTGAAATAACAACCAAGTTCACCCAATAAAATTAAAGGATAATACTAAAAGAATAAAAAAAATTTAATTAAAATAACATAGTTGTTAATAAATGAAAGGGTGTGATGGTTCATTATTAAAAGACACAATGGTTCAAATGGCATACCTTTTGGAATACTATATAAACATAAAGGTATGGTGAAATAAAAGTGTCTTTGCAGTCCATATCAGTAGATCAAAATAAAAAGCAGATTTCAATAAGGAAAACTAAAGATACTTATGCAGTGAGGGTGGAAGGGAGGAGCAAGGAAGGATTCATATCCTGTTCTAAGTAAAGTATGAAAATAAGGGATTTTGTGCTTCCTAGGGTTGGTTCCCTAAAACAAGGGAGTTGGTGCTTCCTAGGGTTGGTGCCCTAAAATCAAGGGAGTTGGTGCTTCCTAGGGTTGGTGCCCTGAATAAGGGGATTTTTGTCTCCAAGAGTTGGTGTTGTAAAGAGGATTGGTGTCCTTCACAATCACAGATTATTCTTTATAAACTTTGTAATTCTTGTTAAGTATATTTATATAATTGATTCTTAAATCAATTCCATTGTTGATCTACTATGATGATAAATAGAATAACAAAGT
>JASDQU010104534.1:154067-182892 GCA_032191745.1 Picea mariana
CCCCCCCCCCCCCCCTCTCAATATTTCCAACAATTGGTATTAGTGCCAAGTGCCTTCAGCAAAGTCTAATAACTGGAAGGTAGATCCTAAAAGTAATGGATCAACAAGAGGGAATGTCTTCCAAAAAAGCACCATTATTTAAAGGATATGTTTATGCTTTGTGGAAAATAAGAATGAAAATCCATCTTATGGCTCTTGGTTTTGATGTTTTGTAATCTGTAGAAAATGGGTACATTGCACCAGCTACTCCAGCCACAGATGCTGCAGGAAAGAAGATTTGCAATGACAACTCAAGAGAAGTCAATTCCATTCTAGGAGGGTTAACAAATCCTATATTTGTGAAGGTAATGCATTGTAAGTCATCTAAGGATATCTGAGACAAACGAGAGGTTACATATGAAGGATTCAACAAACTCAAGGAATCCAAAATACAAACCTACATAGCTCAGTTTGAAAATTTGAAGATAAAATAAGAAGTGAACATTGTTGAATATATTCATAGAGTAGATGAAGTAGTTAACTCAATCAAAGAAGTTGGAGAAGAACTTAACGACAAACCCATTGTACAAAATATATTAATATCATTACCTATGAGGTATTATGCCAATATTTCTACAATTAAAGATAGACCAGACCTTGACAATCTCACAGTAGATTAGCTCCATGTAATTCTTACAGCATATGAGATGAGGATAGGACAGGAAAAACCATCAAAAGGAGAAACATCATTTAAGGCTTCTAAAGCAAAGAAGAATCAAGAAAGTATGTCTAATGAAGATCAGTCAAACATATTAGATGTAGAAGAGGCCAACTTTATAAGRAAACTCCTAAAATGATCTGGAAAATATAAAGGAAAGTTACCCTTCAAATGTTTCAACTGTGGAAAATCAAACACTTTGCTAATAAATGTCTCTATCCCAAGAARGAGGATAGTGATGATGAAGAAGACCACAACCAGRAAAACCATAGAAGGCATAAAAACCAATACAAGAAGAAATTTTAAAATAAAAAGAATAAGATATTATACACCAAAGAAGACAGTAACTCATCTAAAGAGAGTGAAGAAGAGGAGCCAAAGATTTTATTTATGGGAATGAAAAATCAAGATGATAATCATTTGGAAGATGAAGAATAAGTGAATCTTGAGGAAGAATTTATATGTGCAATTGAATAACTAAGAAATCATAAAAAGAAAAACAAGTTACTAAGAGAACAACTTCTAAAGTTTGAAGAAGCTTTAAAATCAAGAGAAAAGTAGGTTTCCAAAACCATCAGTAATTCAGAACATTTGATTATTGAGTTAAAAACCCAACTCCAAGAAACCAAAAGAAAAGAAGAAATATTAAATAAGGAACTCAATGAAAAGCAACAAACATGTAAGATATTGGAGGATGAAATAATTCAACTAAAAGGGAAACTAGAAAAAGGAGATATTCAGTCTAAATTTGAAAACAACTCAAAAATCATGAACAACATTATTATCAATCAGAGATCATCAAATGATAAGACACGACTGGGATATGATCCCTCTACAAAACACAAGAATGACAAACAACCAATCAGCTATGTTGATGCTCTTAAGAACTCCATAACAAGAGAAGAAAATAAGGCAAGGATAATACCATTGAAGACTATCCCAAATAAACAGAAATTTACACTCCCTACTAAAGAAAAAGATGACAAGAAGAATAGAATCATCAGAATGAATCCCTCTAACTTAAATAAGTATATCTTCCTTGAATATTTTTATTCCTGCAAACAGTTTGTACATAAAGCAATACATTGTCAAGATTATATAAAGTACAATCCAAGAAATGTTCAAAAATATGAAAACAATAAGAATATTGCAAAAAGAATAATTATAACTCATTCTCTCCTTTACAAAATTTTAATATTGAATGATACAAGTGAAAAAACTATGGTCATAAATCTAGTAAATGTAGACTATCAAAATACTCCATGAAGACAAGTATCTCCTGTAAATGTGTTGAACCTGCACATAATAGATCTAGCCAGAAAATACCACACACATTTGCAGAGAGAAATTGAGAAAGAAGAAGCAAGAGAGAAAGACTAATGTGCATTAGTTGGTGATGATACCAAGGATAATGCGCATTAGCTGGTGATGATACCAAGTCTAATGTGCATTAGCTGGTGATGATCCCAATGTTGTATGGTGACAAAACCAATGCAACATATAGACTCCACTCAACTAGTCAAACTAAAGTGAAAACTGAAGAGAATATTCTCCCTAGAGGAATATTCTTCGTAAAATATAGGAGACTAGATAATGACCAATAATGACTAATAAACAAGGAAAAACCTTAAGAAAAATAAATCCTAGGTGTGTGTGAAGTAACTCCAACACCCCCCCTGAACATCACTATGGCGAAAATAAAGAATGGGTCCCGAAAATGACACCATTTCAGGTACCCAAATACAAAATATACACTGAAATAAAGTGAGGAAAGAGGGAAAACCCCATTGGAAACCACCCCCCCCCCTCAAGGTACAATGTATGTAAAAATAAATACAGTTGCTAGGCAATTGTGTCCTTCACTCCAAGTCGACTTCGCAGAGAATGGAACTTATACTTAGTGAAGGTCTTCGTGAAGATGTTTGTCGTCTGTTATGTTGAAGGACAAAACTGTAGGTCGATGATCCCCTCATGTACTAAGTATCGGATGTAGTGCATGTGGATCTCGATGTGCTTCCCCCACTGCCTCTGAATTGGATCTTTGTAGAATTTCAGAGTGTTCTGGTTGTCACACCAGATGACGATCAGCCGATGAAACTGAATGCCCAACTTAGTGAGAAAATTTTGTAGCCACATAGCATGAATGGTTATGTTAACTACCCCTCTGTACTCTACCTCGGCTGAAGAAAGAGAAATAGCAACCTGCTTCTTGCTCGACCAATAGATAGGACCAGAACCAAGACTGAGTGAGTAACCAAATGTGGACTTGTGATCAGTGTTGTCTCCAGCCCAGTCAGAATCAGTAAACTTAATGAGATCTAATGTAGAGTCTATTGCATAGTGAATCCAAAAGGTGATGGTTCCCTGTATGTATCGAAGGATACGCTTTGTAGCCTTCCAATGTAGCTCATGTGGCTTCTGCATGGACCTAAAAATTGTGCCAATTGCATAGGAGAGGTCTGGTCTAGAGTGTGTGAGATACAACAAGCTCCCCACTATCTTTTTGTACAGTTTTGTGTCAACCAGTGGAGTGTCCCCATCATCCTCAAGTTTGATTCCTGATAGGAAAGGATTTGGAGAAGACTTGCAGTCTGTCATGTGAAGTCTCTCAAGGAGATCTCATGCATACTTGTCCTGAGAAAGTTTGATGCCTGATGCATCCTGACTGATCTCAAGTCCAAGGAAGAAGTGTAGCGGACCCATGTCCGTCACCAAAAACCTGTCATGTAGAATACTCTTGACTGCAACAATTGTTGAAGTCGAGCAACTGGTTATCAACAAATCATCAACATATGGAACTAAGAGTGGAAGTGAATCATTTGTCCTGAGCATGTAGACATTCGGGTCTGATTTACAACATACAAAGTTTTGTGACAATAGGTAGGAGTCCATATTGGCATACCATGCCCTCGGATCCTGCTTGAGGTCATAAAGAGACTTCTTCAGTCAATAGACCAAAGATGAATCCTTCATAAATCCTTGGGGATGCTCTGTATATATCTCCTCAGAGAGATCACCATGAAGAATTGCATTCTTCACATCCATCTCATGGGCTTCCTATCCCTTGTCCACCGCAATGGCAAGTGCCAAATCTATGGAATCCATCTTCGCTACTGGAGCGAAGGTCTCATCATAGTCAATGCCATGCACCTACTGAAATCCTTTGGTAACAATCCTAGCTTTGTATCTGTTAATCTGTCTATTCATTGCGCTCTTGGTCCTGTAGACCCATCTGCATCTGACAATTTTCCTTCTATAAGGAAGGGGAACCAGATCCCAAGTATGGTTCTCAAGTAGGGAGTTGTACTCCTCCTACATGGTGGATTCCCAAAAGGGATTTCCAGCAGCCTCGCCATAAGACTGTGGATCTGAAGACTGAACCAAGAAAATATTCTTGGAGGGAAATGGTTCACTGGTAGTGATTGCAATAGGAGGCTCCTAGAAATCAAATCGAGTCCTCCTAGTATCGGCTAGATCACCAACAAGATCCCCTGCATCCTGAAGAGTAGTCTGTGCCCACTTGGGCCTCTGCTATGGCTCTACATCTACATATGGATGCTCTGAATCTGCATCTGACTGTACTGACTCTGTATCAGAATCCTATGAATCCTCTGAATCAAAACTCTCATCTGAAGAAGATTTGGCATGTGCATGTTCATCATATCGGACAGGTGGAAGAATGAAGGTGTCTGCATGTGGCTGTTGAGGTACATGAGAGACACTTTCCTTGAATTGGACACTTCGCTCAATGATGAGCCGGTCCATGGAAAGATAAATAAGTATGTATCCCTTCACACCGTCGAGGTATCCAACAAAAATACACTCGGTGCTATGTGGATCAAGTGCCTTTCTCTTTTCAGAGGGAATCTGGGCCCATGGATGTGAACCAAAAATACGAAAGTGGGCCACTTCCTGTTTGAGGCCGCTCCAAGCCTCGTAGGAGGTATTATCCTTGACAGATCTATGGGGAGATATGTTTTGGATATAGGTTGCACAATTAAGTGCTTCGTCCCATAGTCTCTGTTGTAGTGAATTTCCATGTAGCATGCAAGATGCCATCTCTTTTAGAGATATGTTTTTCCGCTCAACAACTTCATTTTGTTGCGGAGTATAGGGAATTGTGTGATGCAACTGAATCCCTACCTCATGAAAAATATTTTGGATCTCATAATTCACATACTCTCCCCCATTATCAGTTTAGAGGACTTTGATTTTCTTTTCGGACTGTGTCTCAACCAATGCTTTGAAATCTTTGAGGTGTTAAAAGACTTCAATTTTTTTCTTGAGAAAGTAAATCCATGTGAAACGTGAGAAACCATCAACAAAAATGAGAACAAACCTCTCTTTGTTGATTGATGGATGCAGAAAAGGACCCATGAGGTCACTATGGATCAAATCTAAAGCAGTGAAATCTCTCTGTGTATTTCCTTTGTCGAATTTCTCTTGAGGGTGTTTTCCAAGAACACATCCCTCACAGATTCCTTTGGAGAAATGGATGTCTGGTAGACCATCAACCAATATTTTCTTGCTAATTTGTTGCATATATTTGAAATTCAAATGCCCTAACCTTTCGTGTCATATCATATTACTTTCATTAGCATGGGTAAGAAGTAAAGCATAATCTTGTTCAATAAATTCAGAAAATGTATACAATCTAGATTGATGATTTACCTTATCAGTAGAAACCATGGAATTGGTTTTCATTTCATATATGTCCACTGCATTTGGTGTGAATATGACTTTCTTTCCGGTGCCAGAATTCATCATCTAATACACGGATAGAAGATTGACAGAAAGTTTGGGAACGTGCAACACATTCTCGAAGCTTCCGTTGGTGAGTTCAATCCTTCCTTTTATGGCGACCTCGACTAGAGAGTTGTCCCCCATAAGAATAGGAGGACCTTTTCATGCATCCAATGAATAATATAATTCTTTTGTGAAATCCATGTGATGTGATGCTCCTGAATCTATGATCCAAGCATCAAGAGAGGAGTTGATGGAAATCAAGGCATGGCTAGAATTGTCTTTCTTGGGATTCTGATCTTCTGGCTTCTTCTTCTTAGCACCCTCAAGGATGCGATCTCCAAGGTTGTTTTGATTAATTATTTGAGTCATTAGATATATTTGTTTCTTCATGCATGCAGATTATAGATGGAATCCTTTATGGAAGTATGTGCATTTCTCCCCTTTTCTTCCCTTTCCACCTTTGGATCTGGAGGCATCGGTGAAGGGTTTTGAGTGCCCTTCCTTCTTCAAATTTTCATGAGATTTCCTTTTGTATTTATATTTAGATTTCTGATATTGATGGCTTCCATCTTGCAGAGTAAGTGCATGCACCTTTGGGCCTTTGATTTTTCCCATGTGATGAGCTTGGTTTGTTCTTATGTCAGGGATTCGATAAATTCCTCAAGAGAAGGCATCTTCCAAGTGGCTCCAGAGGTGAATTTTATTGAATGGAATGTGGGTATGGACACAGAAAATTTAGGACCAAGTTTGGAGAGAATGGTGAGAACCATTTGTTTCTCCTCCTTAGATTTATCAACCCCGCAAGCTTGATAAATCTTGGAGATTGTCAAAGATTTTTGGATCCAATGTGAGAAATTCCACCTCGAGCACGTGTCCCCTTATCTCATCCTACTCTCCAAAGATCCCTTACAAGGTGGTCCAGGCTTCATTGGGAGTTTTACAGGAAGATATGTGAAAAAGGATATCGAGAGAGATGAGACTACAAATTGTTTTGAATGCTTCATCCATTCGATTTAGATACTTGGATTTTTCTATGGCTGATGTCGGTTTTGTGTATGTATTCAAGGTTAACCTATACAATCCTCTGGTTCGGAGATGTATTATTATTCTCTCCTTCCATGCAAAGTAATTGTAAGGTGTAAGAATGAATTCTTTTGGGAATTCCATTTTTTCGTTGTCTTCAATATTTGGTACCTGCAAAAAAATTGGTGTAGCTTTTTCTTAGCAGTCTGTTGGCTCTGATACCATGTAAATGTGTTGAAAATGCAAAAAATAGATCTAGATAGAAAATACCACACACATTTGCAAAGATAAATTGAGAAAGAAGAAGCAAGAGAGAAAGAATGGAAGAATTCTCATTAATCGTAATGAATAATGAATAATTTACACATGATATACTCTGTATAGCTCAACCAATGCGCACTGGAGGTGAATCCAATGCACCATAGTGGTGGTTTAGAGTGATCTAGACACACTCCATTAGTTACAGGAGTGAGCTTCCACCTAGTCTAGTCTCTTAGGAAATTACGGGAGTGAACTGCCACCTAGTTGAGTTAACTAGTCTACTAGTCTTTAGTTAACTGATTGAAACAGAGTGAAGTGAGAAGGAGATAAGGGAATCATGGGTAATGCGCTATTCTGTTGATTATACCAAGGCTAATGGACATTATATGGTGATGATCCCAATGTTGCATGGTGACAAAACCAATGCAACATCTAGACTCCACTCAACTAGTCAAACTGAATTGAAAACTGAAGAGAATATTCTCCCTAGATGAATATTCTTCCTAAAATATAGGATATTGGATAATGACTAATAATTACTAATAAAAAAGGAAAATACTTAGGAAAAAGAAATCCTAGGTGTGTGTGAAGTAACTCCAACAAACATTCGAGAAAATTACAAGAAGATATGGAGAAGAAAATCTGAAATACAAAGCAATAAAGATAATGAAGATGTTACACCTGAAATTGATGAAGTCGATAATAAGAGAATGGTGGGTAAAACGTCTAATAAGGAATAAAAAAATCATAGTTTTGCATATAAATAAGATCAAGCTCTAGAAAATGGAATTCCTAAAATAAAATATGACACAAGTGTAGTTCTTGATGATGTCCTTCAAATCAATAGTCCATTACCCAACAAATGGAAAATGAAAAGAGAAAATTCTCAAGAAAAGGATAAAGAAGCTTATGTTGCACAAAACAGTGATGATGATGATGAATCTTCAATAGAATATCAATTAGAAGAATTGAGAAATGATGATCTTGGAAGTCTTCCAACACTATTTTGATGATCTACTAAAGCTCATTCTCAACAAAAATACAAACAAAAAAAAGGAAGGAGGAATTAAGAAAGAACTTAAATATTGTTCATGTTGATTCCCCTATGAGTATTTAAGCATAGAAAAATGAAGAGGCTCTTGGGTTACAAATGTCTTCATCTTCCAAGGAACAGTGTTGGTTATGTATTCTCTCAGTGAATTTATATGAATGGTTTCTGAGACAAATCTACCATGGTACATGGATAGTACATATGTGAGCTCCATTTTTATGATAGAGGCATATTATGTTTGATATGACACTTGTTTAAGGCACCTATTGATGAACCTGATATATGCTTGGTTCACTTTTGGCACATATTTCTTGAAATATATTTTTCTTCATGGTTGATGCATGAGATAGTATGTATGATTGGCATACACTTGATGTACGGTGTGGCATGAGTTTATATGGTTGATGCAAGGACAGGTCCAGGGATCATTATATGAAGAGAAAATCATTCTTGAACAATTGATCTATGTTCCAGTTGAATAGTAGAATTTGAAACAGAAGCATATTACATTGATAGCATATTGTTCATCTTGCAGAGAAGATAAGGGGAGTTATTTTGCTTCCCATGATTGTTTGCAACAACATGATTTCAGGTGAAGAGATTGGTAGCCATGCCACCAACATTTCCTCATAGTAATATCCCTTGTCCAAAGGGGGAGAGATTCATAGATAGGGGGAGAATCACCTCAGGGGGAGTGTCACCCTAAAGGGAGCAAGGAAACATCCTTTTTTGTAATAGATGTAAAAGGGGGAGAAAAATAATTAAAACAATTCAATTCCCAAATTTAAATATGAGATCAGTGATAGGGGGAGCAAAGGTACAAACTCATTTTTTTTTACAGATATGTTTCCCTCAATGCCAAAGGGGGATATTGTTGGCATTAATGATTATGTGTTTTCATTGATCACAACATGAGTCAAACATGTATATTAATTAGAGAAAGAGGAAGATCACCTTGGGTAAGAAGCAATTCATGATCATTGTTGATCACGACAGGATCAACAAATCATCCTACGTTCCTAAACCTCAGGAGAAATATCAGGGAGATTCTAAAAAGAATACACACACATAATCAGAGCATGGAAAGGATGATGGAAATCTCATAAGGGAGAGTGCATTACATATATCAAGATAGAAATCCCCACAATAAAACTAAGGGAGAGCACATTGCAAATATTAGGATCGAAATCCCCATAGTAAAAATCCAAAAGAACCAAGGAAGAATCAAGTCCGTTGATGTAGTTCTTGGGACAATACTGGACTGTTAGATAAAACAGAAGCTAGAGCCTAATCATTGGATCAAGAAGACTTCGGGACTTTGGATCTTTGCCACTTCAGAGATTATTGAAGACAAGGAGGAGGCATGAAATCCTCGAAGCCACGAAGTGTTGAAACCATAAAGGGTAAAAACCATAATTGAAAAATCTCGTCGACTGTTGATCTAGAATGAAAATATTGAAACCGTCAGATCGCACTAAAAAGAAGAAGGTGGTCAACTCCAACATTGACCTACTCCAATGATAAGAAGCTCAGATAAACCAAGAAATCATGAACTCCGGAGCCCCAGAGTTAGCAAAAGTTGTCAATCAAGACAAGGAAAGATCTATGGTGATAGATCTATTCGACACTTCGGAAATGATCGAAGGATGGTATTAAAGTGCCAAAACTCTCAAAGCTACGAAGTAACGAAATGTCAAAATCCTAGTCAACATGACCATGCAAACGATTTATGACACATGGAACATAAGGAGTGACAAGGATCAAATAGTAACAAGTGTCAAGGTCGATGTGGCACATAAGGAGTGTAAAAATTACAAATCACGTTGACCCATGGCACACTCACCAAGGTTCCACGTCATCATAGGTGGCATCATCACGCCACGTCAGTCATGGATTAGAGCCTCCAGGGATAATGAAATTCTCCTATAAGCATAAATACCCAGAGCACCGAAGGCGGAAGTCGTGAATTAATGTTTGGCCATTGATATAAGATCCTCTGAAATATCTATTGATCGTCCGATCGAGTAAAGTCGAAGGATAGAGTAAGAATAAATCACAAAGTAATGCTAATCATTGATCTACTTCGGGAGCATTCTCGATCATTGGTCAAGCATAGTGGAAGAAAAGAGTAAGAATAAAGTGTTAACCGACAACAAGCGATCACCATCGTTTTATGACTTATTCAATAGGTACAACTCCGGGTGAGTTGAAAAAACATTGGATTCGAAATACCCCAGAGTCCTGGAAGGGAGAAGTTCTAAAATCCAAACATCCATTAGATCGAGAACTTTGGGAGAAATATGAATCGTTATATCAAGCATCCTAGAGCCATGATACAGGAGGGTTACATGTGGCACAAGACAAAGATGACATGTGGAAAAGTCAACCGGTGACAAGTGTCAAGGTCTAGTTGGCACTTTAGGCATACAAAATTCATGAATCAAGGTGACATGTGGTAGCCATTCATCCAGTTCCACATCAACAATGATGTCAGCAAGCCACATCACTCTGGGGGAATTGAAAAAACTTAAAAGTTGTAATATCCTAGAGTCTCGAAGTGTCGAAGCCCCGAAATAAGATATGGACCATTGAAGTTTATGGACATTCATCAGATCAAGATTAAAACACATAATGGGAAGGCCATTGACAAACCACCTTGTTGAGTTTTCATAAACCGTCCACTCAACCACAGATTAAGTCAGAACCATCCGATATACTAGTGGAATAGAGTATACATACTTTGGAAAAAATTACTCCAAGAGAGTTGGAAGACTGCAAAGGCTTAAAATCCCAAAGGCCGAAGTACCAAATAAGTTGTTTCTAGTACCGGCCACATGATAAGGTAAAGAAGCTAATAATGATCACAAAGGGCCTAGAAGTAAATAATCCCTCAGACATTTGAATACGGTCCCATGTAGAAGAATAATAGTGGAAGGAGAAAAGCGCTAATAGAAGAACGTTTGAAATAGATAATCCTATAGTTTTGAGCCCTCGATCACAAAGCGAAGTGGATTGAAGTAAGTGCCTATCTGCAGAATTTGAATCTGGAAATCAACAATCCAAATTAAATCACATACATGGATAAGCACATGGATCTAACCACCAGTTTCACGCATAGGAGAAAAGGTTTATCACCTTTAGATTTGGTCTTTGAGCATTGTTACACCCATATAGGTTGTTAGAGATCTGTGTCAGGGACAACGTTAAGCCCGAATGCACTGTATAGGTCCTTGGACACCTCATTATGGATTTGATGTGCAATGAGTCAAATTATAGGCTGCAATAATTGTGGGTTGGCCTGGAAACCAGTGCCAATTAAGAATATGATTCTTAATTAAAAGAGATTGAAAGAAGAACCAAGTTCACCCAATAAACTTAAAGGATAATAGTAAAAGAAGAAATTTGTTATTAAAATAACATAGTTGTTAATAAATGAAAGGGTGTGATGGTTCATTATTAAAAGACACAATGGTTCAAATTTCATACCTTTTGGAATACTATATAAAAATACATGTATGGTGAAATAAAAGTGTCTCTGTAGTCTATATCAGTAGATCAAAAGTAGAAGCAGAGTCCAAGAAGGAAAACTGAAGATACTTATGCAGTGAGGGTGGAAGGGAGGAGAAAGAAAGGATTCATATCCTTTTCTAAGTAAAGTGTGAAAATAAGGGAGTTGGTGCTTCCTAAGGTTGGTTCCCTAAATCAAGGGATTTGTTTCTTCCTAGGGTTGGTGCCCTAAAACAAGGGAGTTGGTCATTCCTAGGGTTTGTGCCCTAAAACAAGGGAGTTGGTACTTCCTAGGGTTGGTTCCCTAAAATCAAGGGAGTTGGTGCTTCATAGGGTTGGTTCCCTGAAGAAGGGGATTTGTGTCTCCAATAATTGATGCTCTAAAGAGGATTGGTGTCCTTCACAATCACAAATTATTCTTTATACACTTTGTAATTCTTGTTAAGTATACTTATATAATTGATTCTTATATACAAGTCCATTGTTGATCTACTGTGATGATAAATAGAATAACAAAGTAATAACTAATTGTTTAAAAAGGTAATATTGATTCACCCCCACCCCCCTCTCAGTATTTCCCAAGGTTGGTTCCCTAAAGAAGGGAATTTGTGTCTCCAAGAATTGGTGCTCTAAAGAGGATTGATGTCCTTCACAATCACATATTATTCTTTATAAACTTTTTAATTCTTGTTATGTATACTTATATAATTGATTCTTAAATACAAGCTCATTGTTGATCTACTGTGATGATAAATAGAATAACAAAGTAACAAATAATTGTTTAAAAAGGTAATACTGATTCACCCCACCCCCCCCTCAGTATTTCCAACACGGACCCCCTATGTATATTGTTTAATTTCCAATATCCCCTTGTACCTCCATAACTTAACATGCATGTCATATCATAAAATAAATGTACATCCATCTCTATCTAAATAAATAATCAAGCCATAAATACACTTGTGATTCCCAAAATAATTTAAATATTCCAAAAATAGATTAAATTTGTTTGTTTTCCAAAAATAAAAGTGTGCATATGTCTAACAGTCAACTCCAAAGAAAAGAGCCAACATAAAATAACTTAAAATTCATATTTCTTGTGAGAGATTTTCCTCCTCTATCCACTGACCTAAGATAATTCCACCATGTGTGTCTGTAAGTCTGCCTTAGCAGGATTTTTTCTCTCATTTGTTGATGCTTCTAGGTGCATATCACTAAAGGTGGTATTTCTTGCCTCAAACTTTTAAGGAATGGAGTGAGAAGTAACAAAATGGGAAGATTTTTTTGATGAACCAGAGCTAAGTGAGTAGGCAGGCTGTTTTGATTTTCTTGGTTCATGCTCTTGAGCTAATTCTTTGTGTTTTTTAGGCTATTGAGATAATAGTGCATGTGAGGCCATTGAGGCATCAGGATGAAGTTGTTACTTAGGAGGAGGTGGAGGTAGTGGTAATGATACTCGATTGTGTTTCTTCAACGACTCAGGTGAAAAATGAAATGGAAAAATGAATAAAAAGGGTGGTATACCTCAATATGCAACACAAATTCCCTCACTCTAGCACATTGAATGCATGGCGGCATCATGTTTTTTCAAGAAAATACACATAACAAACCTTAATCCACATCAGATTCATCTTTCCATCATCAACGAATCATAGATCAGGAGTAGTGCCAAATGTGTAGGGGATCACATGCTAGATTGACCATGTCTATAGTCATATTAACGATCATCTCAAATGATGGCTCAAATATTTACATTTGACATTTCCATGTCACTTTCAATTAAAACCACATTTAAAATAAATCATCAATGCAATTGATTCATGTATTTTTTATTTAGGTGTTGAAAGTAAGACTTAAAATGTATTCAACACTCCATAACATCAACCATGAGTTCGCATACTATACCATATGTAACATGAGTGGAAAAATTCAAACGTTTATATCGCACCATGTCACATTTTCCAAAGTTTGAGACCTCCACATAATATATATGTTTGTGATATGAAATCTGATACCATTTGACATCCTTTTTTTATAAATGAATTTGAAAGTCTTTAAATCATATCATATAATTTATCACCCAATCATTGTGACATGTGCTTGTTGAGATGATGTGTGCCTTTGACATGAAATATGACAAAAAAATTTATGACTTGTGGTCACCAAAAACAAGGGTTTCAAGAACATAATCACCATATAATAGAACCTTATGAGTATAGATGTACGCAGTATATGAGATATTTTAAATATTTATGAGAGCAACCTTTATATTTCTTATGCATCCAATTAGAAGTCAAACTCATAATCAAACTAAAGGATGAAAATGTTATCATTGTGAAAGATAGATGTAGATTACTATGTGCTTTTACTTCAAGAATAATTGAAATTAAACTTCCATTTCCTTTTCTCCCTAGGGGGTCCCACCTACTAGTCATATTTAAATAATAAAAAATTGTATATGCCTTGAAATTATTTGTAGGCTATGCACTAGTGGTGATTTTACCAGTCAACATCTGACAACTCCATAGGGTAGTGAAATTGGAATTGGCTAGAACTTAGACTCTTTGGTTTTGCTATAAAAAAAGATTTTTTTCTGATATAATCTTGCAAAACTGTATGGAGGGTAGAAACATAAAGTAAAGAATGGGAAAGAGATTTGATCATCAAGTCTTAGAAAATAATCTATAGATATAGGCAACTACTACATAAGTAGAGATGCAGACCAAAAAGAAAAGTATTTGTCTATGTTGTTCATATTTTTTTTTCAAAATAGATCAGTAAAATTTTGTAGTCAACATGTTCAAATAAGTGCCTTGATTGATCCAACTTGACCCAAAACTGATGCAGGAGCATCTACAACTCGCTAAGCGAGCCAGCGCGTGGAGAAATATGGACAGCTGGACAAGCCATCCAACTTCAGATTTTGAATCCTACATTGGTATTGTTGCGCCGTCGTTTAACAAAAGGCATTCAAAGTCGGGCGCACTTGTATTACGTTATAGATAGGAAGGCATTTAAGACTATTAAGGCTGTTAGATAGAAATTTATTGTAGATTAGACAGTCACCGTTCGAGAGGGAAAATGGAGTATAGACACCCTCCCTTGAATCATTGTAACATAACATTCATTTAGCATTAGCATTGAGAGCAAGTGGTATCAGAGCAAGGTTGTGGAAGTTCTCTTTGTTCAGGTAGCAGAGAGAAGTAGCAGGCATAATGCCGCCCAGAAGAGAGAGGCAGTCACCTGATCGTGAGGATAGGGACGCGCGAAGAAGGGGTAGGCCAGCAGGCAATGCTGAAATGGAACACCAGATGCGAGATCTCCGAGTGAGACTCGAAGAGATGGAGACTGCACAGAGGTGTGGAACTGGTGCAGAAGAGTTCAGCGATTCCAAGGGTGAGGAGGAAGATGGACATGCTGAAGAAGAAGTCTCAGCAGAAGATGCTTCAACTGAAAGGTTGATCAGGGCCATTTTGAGGATGAGCTCGAAGACCAAAATGGACATCCCGACTTATGAGGGGAGTCTAAACACAGAGGAGTTGTTGGATTGGATCCAGGCACTTGATACCTACTTCGATTATGAGGACATCGAAGAGGACAAGAAGGTGAGACATGTTGTCACGAAGCTGAAAGGACATGTATCCTTATGGTGGGACGAGCTGCAGGCGGACAGGCGTTCCAAAGGCAAACAGAAGATCAAAAGATGGGATCAGATGATCACCAAGATGAAGGCGAAATTTATTCCGAGAGATTACCATATCACTCTATTCAGGCGCATGCAGAACCTGAGACAGAAATTGATGTCGGTGAAAGAGTACACCGAGGAATTTTACAGGCTCAACATTCGAGCAGGTCACCGAGAAAGTGATGACGAAAAGGTGGCAAGATACCTGAATGGTCTCAGGTATGACATTCAGGATGAGTTGAGCATGCTGACCATCCACACAGTCGAGGATGCATACCAGAAGGCTCTGAAAGCAGAAGAAAAGTTGAGCCGCAAGCAGGGACAGCGAGGGCGAGGCAGGAGCCAGCCCAGAGGAAAAGCTGTTGTTCAAGAGAGAACATAGAAGCCCAAGGAGGATTGGGAAAAGCCTCAGGGTAAAGCTGAGAGAGGTGGAACCTCACAGCAGAGGCAGCAAAATACTGAGCCGAGGAGGCGACAGACTGATCAACAAGGTGATTATGCTGATGCAAATACACTTCCTCGTACCCGAGGTAGAGGAAGAGGCAGAGGAGGAGTTATCACATGTTTCACATGTGGTAAAGACGGTCATAAAGCCGTTGACTGTCCAGAAAGGAAGATGGACAGAAGTGAAGCTCACATCGTTGAGGCGCAGTAGGGGCGTGATGTTGAGAGCGAGGATGCAGACAGCGGAAGGTCGCTAGGAATGCATAAGATCCTTTTAAAACCTGAGAAGGAGGTGGACAAATCAGTGCAGCGGAGCAGACTGTTCAGAACGGCTTGTACAGCCAAGGACAGGAAGTTCAAGGTCATAGTAGACAGCGGGAGCACCGATAATCTCGTTTCGACCGAGATGGTGGAGAAATTAGAGCTGAACACAACTAAGCACCCGAGCCCATATAAAGTCTCGTGGTTACAAAAAGGACACCGGGTAAGTGTCACTAAACAATGCTTAGTTAAATTTAAAATTGGGAATTATCATGATGAGATTTTGTGTGATGTTATTCCCATGGATGTATTCCACATACTGCTGGGTAGACCATGGCAGTATGACAGACATGTTGTTCATGATGGGAGGATGAACACATACACCTTGGAGAAGGATGGAAAAATTCACAAGTTGCTGTCGGTGAAGGATAAAGAAGTGAAACCGGAAGTTAGCAGCACGATACTTCTCATGAGTGGGAAAGAGCTTCTCACAGAGCTGGAGAAGGATGAAGATCCACAATTCTTCGTTGTCAGGAAGCCAAGAATTGTCCTGACAAGCACAAGAGTGGACGACTTGCCAGAGGAGATTCAGCAACTGCTGGGAGAGTTTGTTGATATCATCGTGGACGAACTACCTCGTTCGTTGCCACCGATGAGGAGTGTGAGTCACCATATTGACCTCATACCCAGAGCAAGTTTACCAAATAAGGCAACGTACAGGTTGACGCCCCAGGAGAACGAGGAGGTCAAAAGGCAGGTACAGGATCTGCAGGATAAAGGACTGGTGAGAGAGAGTCTTAGTCCATGTGCCGTTCCAACGGTACTGAGTCCGAAGAAGGACGGAGGCTGGAGGATGTGTACAGACTCCAGGGCAATAAACAAGATCACCATCAGGTATAGGTTCCCATTGCCGAGAATGGACGACTTGATGGATTGCCTAAGTGGGGCAAATTATTTTTCAAAGATAGATCTCAAGAGCGGATATCACCAGATCCAGATGAGAGAGGGAGATGAGTGGAAAACGGCATTCAAGACAAACGAGGGTTTGTACGAATGGTTGGTCATGCCGTTTGGCTTGACAAATGCACCCAGCACTTTTATGAGGCTGATGAATGAAGTCCTGCGGGAATTCATTAGCAAATTTGTGGTGGTGTACCTGGATGATATACTGATTTTCAGTAAAACCAGGGAAGAACACTTGAGGCATTTGGCCATTGTAATGAGGAGATTACAGCAGGAGAAGCTGCTGGTAAATTTGAAGAAATGCTCATTCATGCAGACAGAACTCATTTATTTGGGTTTTGTAATCTCGGCAAATGAATTGAAGATGGATCCTGAGAAGGTTGAAGTAATCAGGAATTGGCCATCGCCGAGAAATGTCTTTGAGGTAAGGAGCTTCCATGGATTGGCAAGCTTCTACAGGAAATTCATTCGGAATTTTAGCGGAATCAATGCTGCAATGATGGATACGGTGAGGAAGCGGCATAAGGTTTTTCAGTGGACAGCGGAGGCAGAAAGGAGCTTCAATTTGTTGAAGCGGAAGATAACTGAGCAGCCAGTGTTAGTGCTGCCAGATTTTCAGAAAACCTTCCAGGTGAAGTGTGACGCCAGTGGATATGCTGTTGGAGGGGTTTTGAGTCAGGATGACCGACCTGTTGCATACTACAGCGAGAAGCTGGATGATGCGAAGTTGAAGTACTCTATGTATGATAAGGAGTTCTATGCCATTATACAGGCATTGAAGAAGTGGAGGCATTATATCATACCCAAATAATTTGTGTTGTACAGTGATAATCATGCACTGCAATTCGTGAGCCAGCAGGAGAAGCTGAACCAAAAGCATGCAAAGTGGGTGGAATATATGCAGAATTTTACATTCGTGATCAAGCACATTTCGGGGACTGCAAACAAGGTGGCTGACGCCTTGAGCAGGAAATGCTTGGTGCTGCAGGAATTCAGGGTCAAAACCTTGGGTTTTGAAAATTTAAAAGATATGTATGCAGGTGACGCAGATTTTGGCGAGGCATACGAGGCAGCCGAGAACCCAGTTCTCAGGGATAGGAGTCCATGGATTGACTACCTGATCTAGGATGGATTGTTGTTTTGGGGCAATCAATTGTGCATTCCAGATTTCTCTATGAGAGAGAATTTGGTGAAGGAAAAGCACAACGGAGGCTTAGCAGGTCATTTCGGGCATGACAAAACATTCACCAAGCTGAGCGAGTCTTATTTTTGTCCAGGCATCCGTGCAGATGTGAAAAGGTTTGTTGACAGGTGCAGAGTATGTCAACATGCGAAGGGCCGAAGACAAAACACAGGGTTCTATCAGCCGTTACCCATACCTGAGAGGCCGTGGGAGGCGATCAGTATGGACTTTGTTCTGGGATTACCGAGAACTCAGCGAGGAGTTGATTCCATCTTCGTGGTGGTGGACAGGTTCTCGAAGATGGCACATTTTATCCCGTGTCACAAGACCAGCGATGCCATGCACATCGCCAACTTGTTTTTCAAAGAGATCGTGCGATTGCATGGATTGTCGAGAAGCATAGTCTCGGATCGGGACACGAAGTTCATAGGTCATTTCTGGAGGACGTTATGGAAGAAGCTGGGGACTGAATTAGCTTTCAATTCTGCTTACCATCCATAGACAGATGGGCAGACTGAAGTGGTCAACAGAAGCTTGGGGGATCTGTTGAGGAGCCTGGTGACGGAGCATCACACTAGTTGGGATCAGATCCTACCACAGGTAGAATTTGCGTACAACGATTCGGTGAATCGGAGTACAGGTAAGAGCCCATTCCAGATTTTGTATGGGACACAGCCGAGAGGAGTGTCTGAGCTCAGGGAGTCAGAACAGGCTGAGACTAGCAGCGCGAGGGCTGAATAATTCGCTGAGGCGATGCAAGAACTTCACGTAGAGGTGAAGCAGTGACTACAGAAGACGAACCAGGAGTATAAGCGCAGAGATGACCAGAGGAAGAGGCAGCTTCAGTTCGAATTTGGAGACGTGGTTCTGGCGCACTTGAGAAAAGAAAGGTTCCCGAGGGGAACGTACAACAAGCTCAAGATGAAGAAAATCGGGCCGTGCAGAATTCTAAGGAAATTTGGCGAGAACGCATATGAGCTTGAGTTTCCAGAGGGCATCGGGATATCTCCGACATTCAACATTTCAGATTTATACCCCTATAAAACTGATGAAGCAGACACTGGAACTGAGGAACCAGTGGTCCAGTGGCAGAAGCAATTGCCAGTTACACAGAAGCCTGAGATGGAGTGCATACTGGATACAAGAGCAGGTAAGAAGACCAGGAGAAAACAGTATTTCGAATACCTGGTGAAGTGGAAGAATCACCCAGTGAAGGATGCTAGCTGGGAGACAGAGGCAGTCATACAGAAGCATGGGCAGACTGTAACGGAGCTCATGAGGAGGAGCCCATGAAATCTTTTGAGCCGAGGAGTATGATGCAGGAGCATCTACAACTCGCCAAGCGAGCCAGCGCGTGGAGAAAGATGGACAGCTGGACGAGCCATCCAACTTCAGATTTTGAATCCTACATTGGTATTGTTGCACCGCCGTTTAACAAAAGGCATTCAAAGCCGGGCGCACTTGTATTACGTTATAGATAGGAAGGCATTTAAGACTATTAAGGTTGTTAGATAGAAATTTATTGTAGATTAGACAGTCACCGTTCGAGAAGGAAAACGGAGTATAGACACCCTCCCTTGTATCATTGTAACATAACATTCATTCAGCATTAGCATTGAGAGCAAGCAGAGCAAAGCAGAGAATTTGTGGAGAACCTCCATGTACAATTATTGAGTTAATAGAAAGGGCTTTGATTCAATTCCATGGACGTGTTTGATCTCTGTGTGTTGTTGATACTATGTTTGTGCATGTTTGCTTCTTTCTATGCTTGTCTGTTATATGCTGCTTATGTGATTGCATATCAGGTTCGAAACCTGAGAGAGTGAAGGAATGAGTTTCAATTGTTTCTCTGTTTAGGCCAGGAGATTCCTGCATAGAGTGCAGTTGAATTCCTCCATATAGAGTGCGTCGAGGAGGCTAAGCAGTTGAACTTTTGTTCTCTATTACTCAGAGTCGTTTTGAGTTATTCGAGCCGTGCAGGTGAGTGCAGGTCGAAACTGGTGCGAGTGTGAGCGCACAGGACCCAGAAGACTTTAACACTTTTGGAAGTGATTGAAGACCGAGCACAGGGAGCGTGTTCGAAGAATCCTTGAAGGAGTCCAAGTTGATAAAAGCTCAGGAGGGATAGTTCCTTCAGTTCGTTGTGGAATCGACCCCAGTGGAGGTCACACAGGACGAAGGTGTTAGAACAAAGGTCTCTTCACAGAGGAAGAGAATCGATGACTTGAGTTGGTCGTGAAGACTCGCGAAGTCCCGCAGGTCATTGGATCTAGGAGAAGGAGTGAGGAGGTTAACCCTCAACCACAGGAAAGATCATTTGCCATCGCATATCGGCGAATCGGGGTTGGCGGGTGCAAGAATCACATGCACGTCGAAATCGCGAAGTGCGATCCCTCGATTTAATCGGAGTCGTCGATTGCTGGAGGGACAGGTGGCACGAATCCGAAGCATCAGAGTTTCGGCATTCGGGGTTTCCAACGGCAAGGGACTTGGCGTCGTGGATCCGTGATCCGTGAAATCCCGAGGTTGAGGTGGCAGCGTGGGACCCCGGAGGAATAGTGGAATACAGGTGGCGTATTTGCGTGGGATCGTTGTTTCGATACTCGGGGATTTGAAACATAAGGGTTCGGCATCGCGAGTAGCGATACCCCGAGGTTGACCGTTGACCATCGGGAATCGGGGTTTCGGCGTTTGTTTACCCGAGAACAGTGCCACGAGCCTCGCAATATCGCGAGACTCGATCTCCCGATACGCGAAAAGGAGATTGCTGAGAAGACTGTGGGTAAAGAACTCCCGAGGGAGTTGGAAGAGCGTTGACTCTTCGGGCCGCGGAAAAGGAAAAGGTCCTGGTAGAGCGACCGTGCCGTCGAGGGTGCGGGGTGCTACCAAAAACTCAAAGTCAAGAGAAATCAAATCTAAAAGAGCATCAAACTGAAAACTGAAAGTTGAACAAACAAAATTTGTACCAACAAAAAATAAAATAAGTACATGAAACATTGTGAAACAAAAATAAATATAGTAGCAATAGAACAAAGATTAAGCGACAAAGCAACTGACTACAACATGCATTTGATGCTCGATGTAGTAAAATAAATAGAAAAGGAAACAAAGCAACATAATAAAATAGATATGTTTATTTATGTACAAGGAGAAGGATAACCAACCAATCGAAAATTCAAACAAGGTGAAATTTGGCATAAAGGAACACATCCTTAAGCTCCCATGTAGGATAGATGATTTGGAGGGAATTAGGAAAAGAATGTCGAACGATAGATGCATACATCGCATGAAGGAAACCAATCATGATCCAAAATAATCAATTACCATCTTTTAAAAGATTTCATTTATCAAGATAAGCATTAGATCCTGTAATGTCATCTAGATACCTAATTAAGGAATTTTCGAGTTTAGATTCAGGTTGTAGAAGAATCAATAAATAGAAGGAAATGGATGCAACTTCTTCCCTTCAGTAATATCAAGGGTAGTCTCCTTACAATCATAGGATTTTTCCATGGGGTATATTTCATGAAAATAAAAAGAGGCGTTGCCAATCTCTTCCTGGGCTAAGGCACACTTAAAGTATGCTTAGAATTAGAAAGGTAGGGGTAAAAGGCCAAAATCATGACTGCAACCAATTGTAAGTAAAAATTAAAGAATGTCTCGGTTCTGGCAAGCTATAGAAAAAATTCATCATTTAATTCCAAGGCACACTCATGACTCCCTACTTCTGAAACTTTGTGTTCTTGATCCAAAAACTCATCATAAATCAAGAAGAAATCGGGATCAGAGGGGTGATCAACAAAATAATTTTTAAAACAAAGATCCAGGGTTTGAGTATTGCATTTGTTAATAAGGAATAAACATTCAATTTGTATTTCTTCATGATCATCTTCATTTTTCCAAGCAATTATCTCATGTTGGTAGGTGTTAGCAAAAGTGTCCTCTATAATGTCTTCAAAATAAAAATCACATGAAGTTGTATCATCCCTTAAATATTCTCTTTTCCTTTATTAGGAATGGTCATCAGAAAGAAGGATATGAGGGGAAATGCTATGTAAGTCAAGACTGTTTTCCTCACAAGATTCATCTTCAGGCAATATTTCATCAGATAAAACATAATATTGTTCAGAATGTGTTTTGAAAAGAATTTCATCAAATGGGAAGGTGTCAAAAAATGCCTCATGATTAAAGATAGCATGGGTAGATTCATAAGAGAAATATTCCTCACAAACTCCTAAAGTTTTTGATAATTAATCATGAGATGCATAATTATCCTCTTGGGTAGTCAAGAAGAGATAGGGATTTTCCTAATAATTCTTCTTAGACTCTGAGAATAATCTACAACTCAATTTCTCATGAGGGCCACTACAAAAATTGCATTGAGGAGGGATAGGAAAAATCTTAGGAAAAATTTCAAAGTGTTGGGAAATAGGTGGACAAGGAAAGTATGAAATAAACTTTGTAAAATTCATCTTTCCCACCAAATTTGGATTAGGTGCTATGAACCTATACCAATCTCCTGGGTTGCCACGAAGAAAAAGGGGAAAAATGTCAGAAGAAGTATAAACATCTAGGACCCCAACAAATTGACAAAATTGGATAAACTCATTAACGTTATCGTGAAAATATCCCCATGGATAACCTTCAAAAAGAGGAAACTCACGCATGGATAGACTAGTAATCAAATCAAAATCTAGTTTATTCATGATCAGACAAGGTGAGAAAATACAGTGCTTCTAAAAATAAAAATATGCATTAAATCAAAATTGGAGAATAACCATTAACCAGTTTGATCCCCAGTATTGTCACCAAATAAATGTGGATGAAAAGGAATGGAAGTCCTTATACCAAAAAAAATTAATCATCCTGGGATAAAGCAAGATAGGCAAGATTATCACCCTAGGTTTATAGCCTTAAAAAAATATCAATTAGTCCTCAAGTAATATGTACTTGGGCCTAATGATGTTTTATGTGTATGTGTTTTAATCAAAAGAAAATAAGAAAAATGATTGTATGCAAAATTTATAATAGAGTTGAAAAGTAATCAAGGAAGCAAATTTGAGACATCATTATACAAGAGGTCCAAAGATGAGACCAAAAATCAACAATGATTTTATTGATTCAATCCCAAATTATAGTCAACAACTTTATTTTCATACCCCTGCTTGGGTAACGACCAAAGCTAGACTTAGAATTCTAAGGTGGAATGTCACATCACACATAGACCACTAATGTCTTCTAAGAAAAGACCAAGACTAAGAATACTGGATCAACTAGCCACAAATGCATCACTGTCACAAATCTGCAAAATAATTTGAATCAACACTCAAAACTAATTCAGAAATCAAATTACAATTAATAGACTATCAAAAAAAATTATTTACCTTTTGAAGCATGTCAGAAATCTATGCTTCTTAGTCCTTCTTATTGCCAACTTTAGTAAAACCATGCTATCAACAAGAAGATTCATCCCTTATGTAATTCATAAATGAGTGGAATATAAATGAAATCGCACTTCAGAGCAAGAGCAAACCTTATCAGAATTTTGCCTCTCTATTCACTCAGACTTGTCCCTCCATCACATTCTCCTTTTATTATTAAAAAGGTAGTTTTATTGGTTTCAACTACCTTTAGTTGAGTAGTTAACTAAATTTAGTTAGGTGGTACAAATTTTAATAAGTAATTATAATAAATGGTTTTAATAAATAATAACTAGTAGGAGGGGACCCCCTATGTATATTTATTGTTTAATTTCCAATATCCCCTTGTCCATAACTTAACATGCATTTCATATCATAAAATAAATGTGCATCCATCTCTCTTTGAATGAATAATCATGCCATAAACAGACTTGTGACTCCCAAAATAATTTAAATATGCCAAGAATAGATTAAAGTTGTTTGTGGTCCAAAAATAAAAGTGTGTATATGTCTAACAGTGAACTAGAAAGAAAATATCCAACACAAAATAACTTAAAATTCATATTTTTTGTGAGAGGTTGTCCTCCTCTATCCACTGCCTTGAGATGATGCCACCCAGTGTGTCTGTAAGTCTCCTTAATAGAATTTTTTCTCTAATTTGTTGATGCTTCGGGGTGCATATCACCGAAGGTGATATTTCCTGCCTCAAATTTCTCAGGAATGGATTGAGAAGTAATAGAATGGGAAGAATTTTTTGATGAACTAGAGCTAAGTGAGCAGAAACTTTGCATTCATTTTCTTGGTTTGGGCTCTTGAGCTAATGTTTTTTGTTTTTTAGGTTGTTGAGATGAAGTGCATGTGAGGCCATTGAGACAACAGGATGAAGTGGTTTCTTAGGAGGAAGTGGAGGTAGTGATAATGATACTATAATGTGTTTCTTCAACTAATCAGGTGAAAAATGAAATGGAAAAATGAATAACGAGGGTTGTATACATCAAAATGCAGCGTAAATTCCCTCACTATGCCACATTGAATGCATGAAGTTTTCATGCCGTTTAAAAAAAATATGTGTAAAAAACCTTAATCCACATCAGATTCCTCTTTCCATCATCAACAAATCACAGATAAGGAGTGGTGCCAAATTTGCATGGGATCACATGCCACATTGACCATTTCGATAGTCATATTAACTATTATCTCAAACGGTGGCTTAAAGCTTTATATCGGGTGTTGTCATGTCACTTTCATTTAAAACCACATTTAAAACAAATCACCAATGCAACTGATTCATATATTTTTTATTTAGGTGTTGAATGTAATACTTAAACTATAGTTTGTAATCCATAACATCAACCCTGAGTTCGCATACTATACCATATGTAACATGAGTGGAAAAATTCAAACCTTTATATTGGACCATGTACAATTTGCCAATATAAGTTTGAGACCTCCACATAATATATATGTTTGTAATATGAAATCCGATATCATTTGAATATATATATGACATGTTTGTACAAAACCTTTGCACAACAAACTATATCACACTATGACATATGTATTCAAATCCTTTTTTATAAATGAATTTGTAATTATTTAAATCATATCATATAGTTTATCACCCAACCATTGTGACATGTGCTTGTTGAGATGACGTGTGCCTTTGACGAAATATAACACAACTTTTTGTGACTTGTGGTCAACACAAACAAGTGTTTCAAGAACACAATCACCATATAATAGCACCTTATAAGTATAGATGTATGGAGTATATGACATATTTTAAAGCTTTATGAGCACAACCTTTTTCTTTCTTATGTAATCAAATCAGAAGTGGAACTCATAATCAAACTGAAGGATGAAAACATTATTATTGTGAAAGATAGATGTAGATCACTATGTGCTTTTACTTCAAGAATAATTTAAATAAAACTTCCATTTCCTTTTCTCCCTAGGGGGTCCCACCTACTAGTCATATTTAAATAATAAAAATGTTAATATGCCTTGCAACTATTTGCAAGCCATGTCACTAGTGGTGAGTTTACGCATCAATAATGTGCATCATTGTTTTGAACTCTTCAAAATTTGAATTAATTAGCACTGAATGACTTTAGAAATTCTAATTACGACATAACAAACTTCAAGAAGGTAAATGACCTTGGAGCATATCATTAATCAATGCTTCCTAGTCTTTTCTTTGCCACCTTCAAAATAACCTTGTTTTAAACAATATAGTTCTATTGGAAGATTGGTTGTTGTCATTGATGTCAACCCTAGTCATGGGTTTTGGACCGCAATATTGATGAAGGTATTTGGACATGAAGGACAATACACATGTATATACAACACCCATGGATGGATAGTATACATCATGTTGTTTTCGGTGGTATGTGGCACGTCACGTGGATCCTCATGGTTGAGGAGAAATGAATTTTTGAAGATGACAAAGTGAATTGAAGAAGGAAGTACATGTAGGCCCTGAAGATAATTAAATAAAAGAATTACAAAATAAGAAAGTGTCAGGTCGTCCCTAATTTTAAAAGGAAGTGACATAAATGGTATAAATACACACCATTAAACATTCATTTCATATAAGTTGAATTTAAAAGGAAATCATAAGTAAAGAAGGTCGGATTTCAAGGGAGGATGAAGTCTTTTGGTGGTGTGTTCTAAGGTATGTTATTTTCAGGTCATCTTACCATTTTTGCTATAGCTGTTTTTCTAGAACTATTCAGGAGATTGAAATTGCACAGAATACCCTGCACTCAATATTTAACATCCGATTCTAAAACTCGCACAAAAGAAACTATAGTTCGTACTCTTTCCAATGAAATTTGTCCCACGTCATTTGGATTCTCAATGAAGAAGTTATGATTGTTTTACCCGGAACACCTGTTTATTGACTAGCTTCAGGACTGGTCACAAACCCTATCTTCCACAAAGTGTGTCTCCATAATTATAGCGAATCAAGAGCTGAAATTTTTACCACATGTACCTTGATATGTCTTCTCAATACCATGACCATAACAATCTCCCCCTTTNGTAACTCTCTTCTTTGGGGATGCTCCCCCTGAACATGTGGCACTCAATAATACTTCATCCTTATTTTTGGTCTTTGGGACTTTTTCTTCCTTAGAATCTGTTTGTGTGGCTTCTTTCTTCTCTCTCTTCTTCATGTCTAGGATGTATATGTTGTTTGGTCTTCTTGTTGAAGTTGGAACCAATATTCCTGAGTTATTTTCTCTGATTTTACATTTTTGGGAATCAAATGTAAGAGTGTATCCTTGATCACACATTTTACTAACATTGAGTATATTATGATTCAAGTCTTCAACCAATAGAACATTCTTTGCTTTTACATTTTTTCTTCCAAGCTCTACTACACCTTCTCCAAGTATTTTGGCAAATGAGTCATCTCCAAATGCAACATTTCCACCCTTTCTCTTCAAGCTGATGAATTTGTCTTGATACCTGGTCATGTGTGAAGAACATCCATTGTCTATGTACCATTCATCTTCTTCTTTACATTCTTCATCGTTTAATGCTATTCGACAATCTTCATTGTTTGGAATCTCTTTCCTTCTCCATACTGTGGTTGGCATAGGGACATCTCCATTCATATATATGCAATCTCATGCTTTCTAACCAAGATAATTGCATTTGTAGCATACAATATTTTTGTCCATCAATGGGTAAAATGAATTATAACTTATGTTGACAAATCCACGACTATTTCCATATCTTTTGTTTACACCATTCATGTTTCTTGCGTATTTGTTCCTTTCATTGATTCTGCAATTAATTGCCTTATGTCCAAATTTTTTTCAAGTATAACAATGACCAAGAAAGAAATTTTGATACCTGGGAGTAAGTGACCTTCTTTGTGATGTAGTCCATATGGGTTCATGATCTACTCTTCTATAGTTTCCTTCAAACTAATTGAATCTTCTTTGATTCCTGAAGGTAGGAGGTCTTCTTGGATATTCATCTCTTTTGTAATAATTCCTTCTTTCTGGTATCCTAGTCCACTTCTCATCAACTGTTTGTGTATCTCTTTCTTCAACCTTCTTGTTGGTATTTTCATCTTATTTGTATGAAGTTTCACCCATGCATCCAAGATGTGTTAATTCTTTTGGCACTTGATATTTTCTTAAGCTCTTCCTCAATGAGACAACTTCTTGTTCAATTTTCTCACAATCTTCTTCTTTCTTTATCATTTGGACCTTCTTTACTTCTATTATTCTTCTTGCTTCTTCGAGCAGAGTTTTCAAGGAATGGTTTCTTCTCTTAGTTTCTGAAAGTCTTCTAATTATTTCTTTAAGCTTACAACTGTCTTTACATAACTACCCAATTCACTTCTTAGTTTTCTACGCGTGTCTTTGATCTTGTTATTTTCAATCTCACATGCTTCAATTGTTTAAGATTCTCATCTTCTTGTTGAATCATTTCTACTTCATGATTTTCTTCTTCTTCATTGTCATCTCTTTCAATCCTTGGATGAGGACATTCAAATTCAACATGTCCTACTCCTTCACAATTAAAGCAAAAGAACTGACCTCTATTTTCTTCTTTGAAATCTGAGATGTTGTAATATTCTTCAACTTCTTCTTCTTCTTCTACTTCTTCCCTTGCATAAAGTTCTTGTAGCTTGTCCCAAAGCTCTTTTTCTGATGCACATGACCCCACCTTGGATTTCACTAAATCTGTCAATCCATCCAGGATGGTATCTATTTCCAGTTTGTTGTTCCTTTTTACTTCCTTCTGAGCTGCAGTCTTTGGTTTCTTCAAAGCATTGTATCCTGAAGCAACTAAGAACCAAACATCTGCCCCAAGAGCTTTCAAGTAAGTTTCCATTCTATTTTTCCAGTATTCAAAATTGCTTCCATCAAATGGTGGAATCCCATTTGGAATGTTGCCTTCCATTTCTACATAGGATCTTCCTTCCAGTGGTTAAACTGTACTGAAGGTAACCCGCTCTGATACCAATTGTTGATACTGAGAGAGGGGTGAATCAGTATCAAGTACAATTTAAAACCTTTTTAAACTTATACTTAAACCATTCAATTATATCCAATAAGAAATGAACAATAGTATAAGAGTTACACCAATACACCACAATACATCATGCACAATATATGAGAAATAATCAATAGTTATTGTTCAAGGGAAGTAATGAATGGTTTAAGTATAAGTTTAAAAAGGTTTAAAATTGTACTTGATACTGATTCACCCCCCTCTCAGTATCAACAAGTTCAACTCTAATGAAAAATTATAATGGAATGAAAAGATGAATATCTCGCTTAGAAATCAGGCATACCTTATCAAAAGTTTCACTTCTCTATTTTCTCATGTCGTCCATTGATTTCCTCTCTTTCTTTTATATCTTTCTAAAGTAGTTAGGTAGTTTGAGTATCGTTTGGTTTAAAGATTTAATTAGCTTTCATTAAGATACGACAACTTAACTTAATATAAGGGTCCAAAAATGTTTTTGTATTTTAATCAATAATAGGTGGGGTCCCATTGGGTTCTCGTCTCTTTATTTTTCTTGATTTCCCTTGTAGCTCACAAAATAACTTGTTATATA